>VZTJ01005047.1:61699-144226 GCA_013397795.1 Orthonyx spaldingii
TTTTTTTTTTTTTTTTTTACCATGACTCACAGGTCATGTTAATCAATAATTGAAACTGAACCACCTTCCCGTGAAAATGCGTGAATTGTCAGGGAATTGTTTTTTATCACTCTTCATTCATGTCACTGAACGTGTTCCTGTTGTTCAGAGAACAAGAACAGCATGTTACCTGACCCACAGATAACAGCCAAAGGTGGGGAGAAAATGAAAGCAAGGTTTGCAACATAAAAAAACCCAGCTCTAAATTGACAATAGGCAATGTGTAACAACTTCCATTTGTAGAAAGGATCCATTCAGGCTCTGAATGAAATAAAATAAATATTTATACAGTAAATCAGATGTTTGCAGATGATTTGTTGACTAACAGAACAGGTGATAAATTCAGAACATGTTTTGGCACTAGTATTGAACACAATGTTCAACAAGTTTAGTGTCATTGATTATCTAGTTTGAAGTGGAAACATACAATGTCCAGATTTTGTTGTTGTTTTATACTGTGATAATCCACATCTCTACAGAGTGGATAATTCCTGTACTCTGCAAGTGCTGAGATACCAAGTTGCCTTACTTTTGTCTTGTCATTTAACCATGTTTCTTTCATCCTTCCTTGCCAATTCCTTACATAGAAAACATTCTCTGTTTATAAATGGAGATTGTTTTCAAGGACAGGATGTTTTTTCTGCTTTTTTCTGTTTTTTTAACAGGTGACACATCCGACACCATGAATTATGCAGGCGTTCCTCTGATTTCCAATGCAATTTGCAATCACAGGGATGTCTATGGTGGGATCATAACGTCTTCAATGCTTTGTGCTGGTTTCCTAAAGGGAGGGGTGGACACCTGCCAGGTATGGAAGTTTCCAAACTGCAACTGTGCTCACTGGAAATGGAAAAACATGAGTGATAAGTTATCAGAAGGCACTCCCAGGCTTTTCTTGGGCAAACATTTGGGTTTGTGCCATTTATTCCGCTTACCACGATTATCAATCACTGACCGTGTGCATTCACACGCTACAATTTCCTTTTTATACTTCTGCTCTGGACCTTATCTGCTACTTCTGAAGCCGAATTTGCTTAAGACATATTTTGATTTGCTGCATGTGCTGCAGCACGGTGCCATCCTTTCCCTGCCTTGGCTGCAGCCTCTGCACTGCTCTGAATTGCACTTCCCTGCTGTGAGCAGCTCCAGGGACCTGCAAGGTGCAGAAAGCCCGTGGTGAAAAGCAGCCAAATAGGGTTGGGGAGGAATTGCTAGTGGGAGATGTCCCTGTTCCAAGCAGGGGGCTTGGATCTACATGAACTTCAATGTCCCTTCCAACCCAAACCTCTCCATGATTCTATGAACTTCATATTTCCAGATTTGCTCCATCCCAACCACACCTGGGACAAAATAAAGCAAAGGCAGTGGGTGCCTAGATCTGCATTTCATCCCCTTTTTGCACACAACCCCCCAAAAAGGCAGCTGGCACCAGCTCTGCCCGGGAGAGCTGCCCAAGGCAGCGAGCTCAGCACACAGCTCCACGTGACAGGAGGAACCCTGCTCACAGTGGGACAGCCTTGTTCCAAATTCCCTTTTTTCCACTTGTTGTGCTGGCTCTGATGCTTGTAGGGCAGGAAAGTGCCACAGCAAAAAAGAGATGGAGAGTTTTTAGTACTTAGATGTGAGTTCACGGAGTTGAATCTGCTTAGCAAAGTGTCTGGGAAGGGCTGGAAAAGCAGGCAGGAGCAGGCAGGGAAGGAGGTGAGATGTGAGCTTGGTGTTGCAACCTGGGGCTCAGCTCAGCTCAATAGCCAGGAGACAGGGAAAGAAAAATATGATCTAATACATGTCTCAAAAGTCTCCAATTCCTGCTATAATGTGTTTTTGCCAGGACCCAGAACAGAGCATAAACAAGAGACTTTGAATTACTGGACTATGTCTCTCCCCCTACCTCCCCAAATAGACATTTCCCTCCTTTTCTGGGACACTGACATTTGTTTTAATCCTTGTTCCCTCAGGGAGACAGTGGGGGGCCTTTAGCATGTGAAGATATGAGTATCTGGAAGCTGGTGGGCACCACCAGCTTCGGAGTGGGCTGTGCAGAGAAGAACAAGCCGGGCGTCTACAGCCGAACCACCTCCTTCCTGGACTGGATCCACGAGCAGATGGAGGTCTGGGTTTGCCCTGTTCCTCCCTCTCTGGTGTCACTTTGCTGCTCCTGTGCCACGAGGGGTTTAGCCCATGTTTGTCAGAGCTGAGTTGTGTTGTACGGACACGTGAAATTCGAGGGGGTGTTTGAGGATCGGGGCAGGTCCTCAAGCAGAGCAGGGTGCAGGGGTTTGGTGAGGGGCTGGGAGCACCCCACAGGGCCAGAGAGGAGAGGACAGAACATCCACATAGGTGGGACTCACTGGGGAGTGGGGCTGGAGCAGAGCAGAGAGCAGGGAGGTGTGGAAGGGCTGAGTCAGGAGATGGGGGTCAAGAAAAGAGATTATAGGGGATTATAACTGAGTACAGTCCTGGTGTCCTGAACATAAGAAGGACATGGAACTGTTGTAGCAAGTCCAGAGGAGGCCACAAAGTTCATAAGAGGACTGAAGAACCTCCCCTGTGAAGACAGGCTGGGAAAATTGTGACTGTTCAGCTGGAGAAGAGAAGGTTGTGTGGAGATCTCACAGCACCTTCCAGTGTCTGAAGGGACTGCAGGGAAGCTGGAGAGGGACAATTCATCAGGAACTGGAGTGACAGGACAAGGAGCGATGGGCACAAACTGAAAGGGGGGAAGTTTAGATTATGAAGGAATTCTGTACCGTGAGGGTAGTGGGGCCCTGGCACAGGTTGCCCAAGGATGTTTTGGATGCCCCATCCCCAGCAGTGTCCAAGGCCAGGTTGGATAAGGCCTGCAGCAACCTGGTCTCATGTGAAATGTCCCTGAACATGGCAGGAGAGGTTGGGACGAACAGGTCTTAAAGGTCCCTTCCAACCCTTAACGTTCTGTGGTTCTGTGACTTGATTTGAAGCCTTGAGGCTGCTACAGGAAAGTCTCGGGAGTGGGAGCTGAGTGGGCCAAAGAAATTGCAGAGGGAGCAAGGTGTTGGCTGGAAGGACAGGAGAGCAGAGACAGGGAAGTGGGGGGACACTGCAGGCACCTGACCCAAGGGTGGCCCACTCCCTGGACACCCGCTCTGCTGCTGTCAGCACCTCTCCAGTGCTGCAGGAGACGTGCTGGGTTCAGTCAGCAGAGCACAGACAGGCACTGTGCTCCAGCTGGGACTCCCAGCAGGGCTCCTTTGCCTGGGCAGGGTCATCCAGAGCCATTTCAGAGATCTCAGGCTGTCCTGCTGGCTCACAGGTGTTCCTGCAGCAGGCAAGGAGCTGCAGCTCGCCCTGGTTGCATCCACCATCCACCCCCATGGGGATGGCTCAGATACCCTGTGATGGCTCAGGTGGTGCCACGTGCACTAAGACACCTCAAGTGGCACTAGGCAGGGCAAGTGCAAGGCAGGTGAACCCTTCTCCAGTGCCCTGGGAGGATTCTGGACATGCAGACACAGGTAGAGAGCAGTGCACAGGCTTTTAATTGTAATTTTCCTGCCTTTGGGGCAAAGCTACCATTAGCCCCAGAGAGTGCATCCCATTCTGCTCCAGCCTTGTCCTCGCAGACAGAGCTGCTGCTCCAACAGCAAGCTTGCTGGAATGAGGGGATGGATGGGTGGCAATGATGCCATTCCAGCACCAGCAATCCAGCAATCCAGGCATGTGATGAAACCACTCCCGTCCCCATCTCATTTGTGAAATATGTGAGGCTTCCTCCTCAAACCCAACTGCCAATATCAAACATTCACAGGCAAGCAAATGCCCAAAATAAGGTGATGTGTGCAATTTCAGCTCAGCCCATGTCTGAGCACTGTATGACACACACTGTTTTCACAACTTATATTGCACATGAAGATTTATGCTATCACAAGCCTATCTGTCACTCAAAGAAAACAGGAAAACAGGTTATCTCTGAATCTTTAACACCTGCAATATTACTTGATTTTCTTTCCCCCAAATATATCATTGTGATTTATTTGCATATACAAATATTTCAGACGAAGAGCTTATATCGAATGAAATCACAGATCTCCATTATACAGTGATCAAGGGAGGAAAAAAGTACAGCAAAATTTTTGTTGAGCCAAGTGCTAAAGTATTAGAATTTTTCAGAGGGACATCCTTCAGATGTAAACATTAATTCCTCAATTCATCCCCTTAGAAAGGATTTTCAGCTGCAGCATGGAAACATGGACACTTTTTAATGGACTCTGAAGCAAAGCTAAAGAAAGTAGAACTGGTGTGCTTTTGGAAGTGGGGCCAAGGGAATGGCTTGTACCTGGCAGAGCTGCACTGGGGCACAGCCCAGATCAAACTGGAGAGGAGAAGCTTTGGGGTGACCTAATTGCAGCCTCCCAGTGCCTGAGGGAGAAAGAGGGAGAGAGACTATTTACAGGGGCCTGGAGTGGCAGGACAAGGGGGAATGGCTTCAAACTGACAGAGAGTAGGGTTCGATTGGATATTAGGAAGGAATTGTTCCCTGGGAGGGTGGTGAGACCCTGGCACAGGTTGCCCAGAGAAGCTGTCGTTGTCCCTGGATCCCTGGAAGTGTCCAAGGCCAGGTTGGATGGGACTTGGAGCAACCTGGGAGTGGAAAGTGTCCCTGCCGCTGGCAGGGGGTGGGATGAGATGATCTTTGAGGTCTCTTCCAACCCAAGCCATTCCATGTTTCTATGATTCTGCTGGCAGGACTGGCTCCAGCAGCCCCTCAGTGCCCCTGGTGACCTGTGCACAGTGGGAAAACCCTTCCAGAGCTCAGTGGGTGGCAACACCAGCATTTCCAACAGATGCATAACTGGTTTTGTTTCCCCAGAGAGAAGAACTGCAGACCTGAGGAGAGTGGCTGTGTGCTGGGCTCCTGAAAACCCACATCACACTCCAGCCCCACAGAAGGACCCATCCCACTCTTCTGGTCACCTGCTCTGAGCTCTGGACCTTCACAGAACACCTTTTACCATTTAGTTTTGTCACTGGCAGCTGTACTTGATGCAAACTGTTGCACATTCAGCCTGTTTTGGGTGGAAGAGGCAGATGGATGCTGGATGATGAGTATGTGTGTTTACTGTCAGCTACAAATTGTACACGTAGGAAAAAAGCTAAGACTGATCACCCTGAATGCTGTCACAATAAGGTTTTGCAGAAAAAGACTAGAACAACCTTAGACCAGGTTGCTCACTGTTATTTTAGTACTTACCTTCCAAGAAGCAGACTACAAAAATACTTTTTTTTCCTGAAAGTATTCATACAGGTCCATAAAAGGTCCATGCTTTGTTGCACAGGCAGCAGCAGCTTCCTTTGAAGCCATAAAGCAAGCAGGAAGCAGGCAGTTGGCACTTTTGACAAGTATGTTCAACTGTTAGAAAAAATAATCTCTGAATTCAAATATATTATCATGTGGCTGTGAACAAAGTTCCTAAAAATCGAATTTTTAGGTGTTTTCCTGCAGTAAATAGCTCTGAGATGAGCAGCAGGTTGTAACTTGACCGGGAAATTCTGAGATTACTGAACTTAAGTGGAAGAGCAGCTTCTTTCTGCCCTGTTTTCCCTCCCTTTCTCTGCTGATGGGACAATACAGGTCCCTCACTCTTTGTGCCTCTTAGTGACACCAGTGTGCGGATGGACCGATGCCAGCCAGACAAAGGACAAAACATCTGAAGTGCTGCTGTGGTTTCCCAATTTCCATTTTAATATAACAGTCTCAGCTATTTTTAGGCTGGAAAATGCCTGATTGTTTGACACTTGCCCTTTGTCACCATCCCGGGGTGAAAGTTGTCAATTTTAGAATTGATTGCTGGGGGTGGCGTGGGCTGAATAATGGATAATATTGCCAGACCTTTCCAGTATCAGCCAAAATTGATCTTATCATCTGATCAAGTGCTGGTGATCTGCTTGAGATGTGGTTTTGGGTGCAGTCTGTATGCTTCTAAATCAGTACTTGCATCACCACTGCTGCAGGAAAGCGCTGGCAGAATCAGAACTTAATTTCTGCTGCAATGTATCAGGACAAATTCGAGAGAAAACAGCAAACCCACATGAACTGTCAATCTCCACGTTGTTCTGTGGATACAAACCTTGATATCACAGGACACTGCACCAAAACCTTTCACCTTGACTGAAGAAACTTCAGTGCAATGGGAACAGCACTTCCCAAGCCGGCACGTTGTTAAAAAGAAGAGGGAATCATTACTGCAAAGCTGACACAGAAACTGGAATTAATTTCAACTGACAGAAGCATGACAGAACTACAACAAAGTATGTTGAACCCTTGTGTAGCTGAGACATTTTCTGAAGAGTTTTAATGTTCATTGCTTGTTATCATGACAGTTTCAGAGCCCAACACGGCCGATATTTTAGTACTATCAGCAGTCTGGAGATGAGGACGCTGCTCTCGGAGCTGACAGGGTTGTTATTTCATATTTCTGAAAGGACCACTGAAAATTCCTTTTGAACTCTTGTGTTTCCATAAAAAGACTGTATGGCAAGTATCCATTGTGGTCTGCTTTTACAGTAAAGAGAAATCCAGTATAAAATGAGGAAAGCTACTGAAATCTTCCCAACCAGAAGCCACAGTGACCCCCAGATCAATGACAGTCACTTATGAGTAGACCCAGCCCAGTGAGCAAATCTTCCTCCAATCTTCCTTCTGACTTCTGTTAGACCCCTTGCTGTGCTGACTTCTGTTAGACCCCTTAATTGTGCACAGGCAGGATATAGAATCATAGAATCATGGAATGGTTTGGGTTGGAAGGGACTTTATCATCCAGCTCCAACCCCCTTGCAACATAAGAGTCACTCTCTAAAGCTGCATTTTCTTCCCCCTCCTTATGCCATTCACATTCATGCCAGAGGCTTTAAAATAAACATAATCACACTATTAACATATTTCTCTATGTTAAGCCAAGTGAAGATACCTGGGGGTTTAGGGCATTTGCTGTGGGAGGTGTTTTGTACAGAGATGGGCATTGTGTTTTATTCAGAGAGGTGGGACTGATGAACTGGTCTTTACTGGTATTCAGTGTTACAGCTGGAGTGAACTGGTACACAGAAAAGTAACTTTTCAAGGAGTTTTTAAGGCAGGCTACCAAGCCTTTCCTTTTCCTCGGGATTTCTTATCTTTATTTAACAAAAGTAATTTTATACACCATGTGTGAAAGTACTGAGGGCTGCCAAACCAGGTGGGGCTGAAGGCAGCTCTGGTTTAACTAATCCTGATTAGGGGTTTCATGGTAAACACCTTGGGAGTGTTTAAGACCTCTATATTAGGGGAGTGTATATTTGCCACATCATTAAAGAGGCTGATGAAACAGCCTCTGGTTTGTGAACTCAGATCACTGGTGTGACACAGGGTTATGTCACAACCACAGTTATCCCTTAGAAACACAACCTGCCTGTAGGCACAGCCTTGCAGCAACATGTCAGACTCTCAGGGAATTAATCCAATCTTCTTCACACTCTGGACTTGGCAAGAAATGTCCGGCATGTGAAGAAAAATTCCTTTGCCATTCATCATCTGTTCCTGTCACCATGACAGTTTAGTCTGGAAGCTGAGAAGCTGAGACAAAGCTGTTTTGTTTGGATGAACCACAGTGACTTTAATTCAACATGCAGTTTTCCCAAACACTCTGAGAAACATCACATGGATGAACTCTCCTTTGGCCAATCCAAAATCCTTTTTGTTTTGTTTTGGGGTTTTTTTTTTTTTTCCCACATGGGATGTACAAATAAGCAGGACATTTCTGTACAGAGACAGAGATAAGCATAAAAACCTAAGCCTGAGCTTGGTGTCTGAGGAAGCCAAAGTGCGTTCTGAGAGGTGACATGCATTTAACGTGCTTTTGACATGATTTTAACACACTTTTGACACCATTTTAACACATCCTGCACCAGGTACCTCCCAGCACAGAGGTGGGGATCTGCCCAGTTCTGCTCTCAGGTCAAGATTCACCTAAATTTGTACATTCAAATTCAAGAACTGTACATTAGGCTTAAAGAAAATTAGGTCTGGCTTTTCAGTTCATAGAGTGTCCCCAATATCCAAACAAAGCAGGCTGGAAACTTGCATTCTAAGTGCTGCACTGTGCATCCTGCTGGCTCTGGTTCCAGCCTAGTTTGGTCCCTGAAAGGTGCACACACTCCAGCATCTCTGTGAGTGCAGTTGAAGATCTGCAGGCCAAATTTATTCCCTTCAACAAAAAGCCCTGTGAGAAGCAGTATCGGGGTTGTGGGCACCAAGAGCCCCAGATTACACAAAGCACAGTAAGAAAGGAGCTTACTTGGTGTGTTTGACTTTAGGGAAGGTACAAGGAAGTGTTTCTTATCTGGACTGAAAGAGCACACTCGATCATTGCCTTTAATCTCTCTTTTGATGTATTTGAAATGAGCAGAGGCTTCCAGGTTTGTTTTGTTGCTTTTGTCACACGTTTTCTTGCTGGTGGAGCTCCAGCCCCAGTAGAGGACAGCAGGCTGTGGCCCCAGCATCGACACCAGGTATATGAGTAAGTTTTTCAGTAGTTTGCATCATTTTTGGCAGGGGAGAGCTAAAAATGCACCAATATTTGGGCTGTCAAAATATGACCAGAGCAGTTTTTCCTGATCAAAAGAAAACTGACTCCATCAGCTATTCATTTCCCTGAAGAGAGCTTTGGTAGCTGCCAGGCTGAGCAATGCAATTGGAAAATGCAATGAGAAGAGGAAAAACAATTATTGATTTCCCCACCTCCTAATGCTGGAGTGTATTTACTCAAGGTAAATGCAGGCACAGGGCTGGAGCTGAGACAGAATGCCTCGGGCACCCACGTCAGAGCTCTGCTCTGAGGCTGCCAGCCATAAATATGGTCCCCCTGGAGCTTTCAGATGAGAGAGGGAGGGCAGAGAGGGAGGGAAAAATGAGAAGGGAAGAGAAAAAACCAAGAATGCCTTGAAGCACCACAGCATGAAGCACTTAGAGGAAATAATTTACACTTAAAATCACCAGTACACATTCCTTCCTACAAGTTTCCCACCGTTTGAAGGACATTTTGCATAGAGGGTCAAGAGGAAGGGAGTTTTAGTTCCTTTTCATAAAACTCCATGTGTTATTTATTTGGTCACCTTTAAGCAGCATTATCTCTTTCAGAAACAAATTTGAAATACTCATAATCACACAGAGCCCACAGCAGATGGCAGCATACAGCAAAATTTTGCCTCCATCCTCTGTTGAAAAATAAATAAATAAACGCTGAACAGTTCGTGCCTCAGCCACCAGAAGTGGATAATTCAAATGCAGTTACAGCACTTGTCACATCGTTGGCTGTTTGAGGAGAGGTTACTGAGGAGATGCCACTCCACCAGCAGAGGAGGGGACTCTCAGGCACCTGGGAGTGTGGTCAGAGCATCCACAAACCTCCCCAGGTCTCCTCTGATGGGTGCTGGCCCCAGCTCCCCAAACTGGGTGACTGCTGTGTGCTAGTGCTGCTGGCTCCTCACACTGTGGGATGCCCTGGAAATCACAGCCTTAGGATTCCTCATGCTTTGATACATTGTTATTTTTAAAATATTAAAAAACCACAGTGGAACAGCAGTAAGATGTCACTGCAGAGCTGGCTTTGATCCAGAGAGATCTGTTGAGCAGTTTATTATCCACATCTCCAAATACCTGTCTATTCCCATCAGAGGCTGAACTTATAATTGGACATTAACAGTGAAAAAGAATCTTCTTACAAATTATTTTGTCACTCACCAATGGCAGAAAGAAAAAAAGTTTATTTTGAGGTTTAGCAACCTTCCTTTTTATTAGCACTTTTACTACAACTAGGATGGGACCACAACTTACAGGCCTCGGGGCAAAAATAAGACCATCACATAAAAATATTTCTGTACAGGTACCCAGTGCTAAACACAGCCATGATAACTTAATTTTAAGAAGCCTTTAAAGCTGGTAGGGAAGTGGAAGCTAAACTTTTCCGGAAACAAAATCCTTCATCGCACCATGGCTGCAATGAAGAGGGAAGAGAAAGGTGACACCTATTCAAGGTTCCCTTCACCTCCTCCTCCTGCTTCTCCCTGCAGAAGGAAGAAAACATGGCCATGGCAGCTGGAGGCTGCTCTGTGTCCCTGCCCCTCCGTGGCTCTGCATCCCCACATCCACCCACGCCACGATAATCCCTGATTTTTATAGTTCCTCCTCTGCAATAGCCCAGATCCTCTCTGCCTCTCAGAGACCTTCTTGCCTCACAAGCCCTTTGCTTTCCCCACATGTCTGTGTCCCTAAACACCCACCTTTCCTCCGCTGGCTGTCCCTCCTGTACCCTGCCCATGGCGTTTGGCTGGGCAGGAGGCAGGGCAGGCACCCGACCCTCAGCCCAGCAGTTGATGCCAAGCCAAAGCCTGCAACATCCTTGCTTTTCCCTCAGTGGGAACCGTCACAAATTTGCAGAAAACTTGTCACAAGTATCACTATTTCAATAGTTTCTCCTGAAGTTTCTCTCTCAAATTCTGTCCAGCAGGTTCAGGAGTGTTGAGGTTGAACTCCAGTCTCACGCAGCTGCCTCATTCCCCTCCTTGCTACCGTGTGGAGGAGAATCAAAAAGAAAAGGTGAAGCTTGTGGGTTGAAATAAGAACTGTTTAATAAATGAAAAGAACAATATTAGTAACAACAACAATGAAAAGGAGAGAGAGAGAGAAATAAAACCCAAGAGAAACAAGTGATGCCCAGTGCTCACCCCCCACTGACCAATGCCCAGCCCAGCCCCCCACAGACAACTGCCCCCAGTTTATACACTGAGCATGATGTTCCATGGCATGGAATATCCCTTTGGCCAGTTCAGATCACCTGTCCTGTCCCTCGTGCCTTCTTGTGCAGCTCCTCACTGGCAGAGCCTGGGAGATTGAAAAGCCCTTGGTTTAAGGTGAGCACTACTTAGCAACAGCCAAAACATCCGTGTGTTATCAACATTATTCTCCTGCTAAATCCAAAACACAGCCCTGTACCAGCTACTGAGGAGAAAATTAACTCTACCCCAGCCAAAACCAGGACATGGAGTGATTGGGGGAAGCCAAGAACGTGGAGGGCAGATGTGCTCCCTGCTTGCAAGAAACAGGCAGAACCCCACAGGCAGGGGATAACTTCAAGTCTTCCAAAGGCAGCACCCTCTCCTCCTCCTCAACTCCTCACCCCTCTGGGGTGGAACCTCTAGTCACGCTGCCCCTGTGCCCCTGTCCCAGTCCCAGTCAGTCCTTGAGCATCCCTGCATTTTCCTGCTGGCCCTGCACAGATCCTGGTCCCTGCTCCAGTGATGTCTGGGCACCAAGCACTGCTCCTTCCTGAGGAGCCACACTGGCCACCTTATCCTCCAGTCCTGGGGAACTGGGCCCCCTGGGTGTCTGCAGAGACAGGAATGGAGCAGAGAAAGGAATGAAGCCTCAAAATCCAGATAGGCTTGAAAATAAATATAAGCCAGCAAACCAAAAAAGGAAAAAAGGCCTTGGAAAAGTTAAAGATCTTCACGCTTGTGGTTTATATCCAAGACCTTCTGATCCCCCCTTTCACAGTCCAGGAGCACCCAAGAGGGTGTGTTTGGTGGGGATTGGACTCCACAGACAAACTCAAGCCCAGGTCAGCAGCTGCAGAGGCAGAGGAGCACACCTCACTGCCTTGGGGGCTGCGAGGACTCAGAGCTGCTGCCCTCCCTGCCAGCAGCACAGGAGCAAACTGGGAGCATCCCAGTTTATAGTGCCAAATGGCAGCTCTGCCTGTGCAGTGCCAGCTGTGCTGCACTGGGATCAGCCCTTCCCAACTTTCCCAGCCCGAGGGCCACAGGCATTTCAAACAAAGTCAGGGACCATCTTGCACCATGCAGCCAAGTGATTTTTTTATTTACAAGCAGAGATGCTTCTTTATTGATGTGACTTCCCTTTTCCTGTTCACCCACCTGTAGGTATGGGCATGTGTTCATATTTATAAAGTTCTTTTCTTTTTGTTTTTGGCAGCTGCTGTGCTGGCCAGCAACAGCTCTGGTCACTGGCAGATCGGGACTGGAAATTCAGAAGTGCTGCTTCAGGTGATTAATTAATCCCCTTCCCATTGCAAATGCTGATTCTGGGACCCAAAAATCCTGGTCTCTGCCTGAGATATGGATTTGCTGGGAAGGAGGGTGGTGACTGCTGTTCCCGACAGCGCTCTGAGTGCTGCCAGCACCCCTTTGTGAGACACCAGGGGTGTCACTGGGAGACCTGTCCTCACAGGGACCTGCATGGCAGGGGGTTTGTCACTCATGAGGATCACACAAATCACACACACAGCTGAGGTGTGAGGACTGCAGCAGAGCAGGGACAGAGCCAGAGACATCCCAGGGGACAGAGGAACTATCAGGGAGAGCTCCCAGCCCACATGGCATCCTTCCCTCCAGGAAGGGTTCCTGCAGTCCTACAAGGGTTGTCTGCTCCTGAGGGCTACCTGTTCCCAAAGGCTGCCTGTTCCCAAAGGCTGCCTGTTCCCAAACGTTGCCTGTTCCCAAATGCTGCCTGTTCCCAAAGGCTGCCTATTCCCAAAGGCTGCCTGTTCCTAAATGCTCCCTGTTCCCAAAGGCTGCCTGTTCCCAAGGGCTGCCTGCTCCCGAGGGCTGCCTGTTCCCAAATGCTGCCTTTTCCCAAATGCTGCCTTTTCCCAAGGGCTGCCTGCTCCCAAAAGTCACCTTTTCCCAAGGGCTGCCTGCACCCAGCTGGTGCCTGCCTGGGGTAACCCCTCCACCCCAAACTTTGGCAGGCAGCAGTGTCACCTTTTTTACCCCACTGACGTCACCAGCTCTGCAGTGTTGACTGAGCCTTTATCAGTCCTTATGGATAGCAATTACTGCAATGAGTGTAACATTTAATGACCTCTCTTTAGGCCCTGTGGAAGTTCCTGGGAAGCAACAGAAACCACAGGCACACACGGGAACGTGACTTCTTCCAGACTTTTTTGCCAGCTCTGGTTTTGCAGCAGGAAGAAGTGCAGCTCCACCAGACCTATAATCCCAATTTCCCCAGTGCTACAACCTGTGCACATCATCCAGCAAAGCAGGGAGAGCCTGGAGTGAAGGGACTGCACCACTGCTCTGCCTTTTACCTGGAAGCACAGGCACCAAACCTACCAAACCCTGATAAAAGAAAGGAGGAATAATAACAAACCCCTCTGCAAATCCTGTCTCCTTTGGGTCTGCACTGATTTGCCTCACTAAAGAAAAAACCCCATTTCTCCCTTATTTCCCAGCCCCTGTTCATTTTGTCCCTTGGTCTAAGCACTGTTTGAAGGCTCCCCATCACCTGCATAATTTAAGAATTAAATAGAAAATATTGCTGCACGCACATATAAAAGCATTGATTTGGTGATTCACTGTGTTGAAGACAACTTATTTACTGGCAGAACACACACCCAGTGATAAACAAGAGCCAGGCTGGTGAGAATGCCCAGCTTGATGGTTGAACTTCCCTTTGCCCAGGATCAGCCACCTGCCTGCTTTAAAGGTGCCAAAAATGAGTTAATCAAAAGGGACTAAAAAAATTAAAACAGCAAAAAAGCTCGACAATATAAATCAGTGTGTTTGAATAAACACAACCAATGTAAAAGAAAAGCCTCAAAAGGGACTGTTTCCTTTGGATACACATCCTGCCTAAAGCCTGCAGATGGACATTATCCTGAATCCTCACCACCTCCCTGGCTATGGGGCAGCAGTGACCCAGAGACAAAGCTCAGGAGTTTCTCTATCAGCATCCAGGAACTGTAAAATCCAACATCTGAAATTAACCTGGGCTGCTACATAACACTTCATAGGGAGCTTGCTTCACTACCAAGAAATACTAAACATTAAGTGTTATGCTCGTAGGTGCAAAGTTATGAGCAGAGCTAAAATATAACTCAGTACAGGGTCATGATGGACATGATGGACACAACAAATGAAGACATTTTCAGCACTGTTCCTGTGAAAAGGAGGGAGGGTAAAGGTTGGAATACCAATGATTTGTGTTTCTCTTAGCTGTGGTAGCACAGTCACACACACATCTGCTTTCCCAGCAGCGCTGCTTTTTGAGCAGATCAAAAATAACATTCTTCTGAATCAGATCAGGAATTATTGCAGCTTCCTTCTTTCTTTCTTTCTTGAGGTGGTGAAAAGCTGATTTAATTTTGGACTTAAACCATTCAGGAGCTCAAAGGGAGCAGCACCATTCTACCAGCAGAGAATCAGGGAGTAAAGCTGTGTAGCTGCTTTCAAATTTTGTATGGGTGCCCCTCACTCCGTTGTGTATGTGACATCTGGAAAAACAGTGGCATTGAGAACATACCTCAAGGACTGTGCTACAAAAGATCAAATCAATTTGCATTCTCCCAGATAAATGAACTCAAAAAATAAGCCAATATTCAGAAGGGGAAAGAGATTTTCTAAATGTTTAGTTAATCTGCTAATAGTGTAAGATTTATTTAAATCAGTTTCTGTGGCATCATCCTGTATAATCCTTGCTGTACAGAGCTCAGAAAGTTCCTTGTGGAGATGCCTTTAGCCACCCCAGAAAAGGAGGAGTAGGAGAGGCACAGGGTCAGCCAGAGTCTCTCAGGTGTTGTTTGGGCAATGCTCTATGAGATAGGATAAAAGGATTTGTGCTGGGGGTGTTTGTGCCCAGGCAGGATGGGACAAGCCTCAGACCCTTCTGGCTGGACCCCTGGCCCTGGGGCATCCTCAGCGAGGTGGCTGTGCCAGAGCATTCCCAGGGGATGGAGGGAAGAGGCCTGGTTTTGCCTTGGAGCAGGCTGAGGGCAGCTCCCCCTGACCAAACCCATCATCGCTGGCCCACTGGAGCTGAGGGGTTTTGCTCGAGCCCTTTGTTTGTCACACGGACTGTCCCTTGTCACATGGACTGTCCCTTGTCACACAGACCATCCCTGGCACTGCCCACAGCCTCATGGCATCACTCTCATAGCACACCCAGGTCACACCCTGTGTTTACACCTTTGTAGCAGCCGTTTGCAGCTTCCAGCACTCTGTTTCCACAGGGACAGGCAGTGTCACCCCCTCGGAGGCTCCTCAGGGGGATGTTTGGGGTACATCAGTCTGCACAGCAACGTTTTGGCTGCAGGCACAGAGAGGGGCCAGGGACTGATACGAGTAGGAAAAAAAAAAACCATTGAAGTGTGAAGATTAACATATTCTGCTTGTGACAGCAGGCCAGGACCATAACCTACTTCACTAAGCAGCCCTTTGCTTAGAGGATTGACCTGTGTTGGGCCTATTTATAGGGGAGGGCAGTGCAGCCCTGAGTTCATGGCTATTTTTGATCCGTGGCAGCAAGGGCAGGAGTGGCCCTGGCATGAATAGAGGGACCGAGGAGAGGCTGTCACCAGGACCCTGTGACATGGCAGGGGGTTGCAGCTGGATGATCTTTAAGGTCCTTTCCAACCCAAACCAATCTGTGATTCTGTGACATGCAGCCTTCGGGTCCTGCCAGGGGACAGCCTGTGGTGTGTGATCTTCCAGGGCTATGGCATGGGAGGAGGCACTCAGGAATATCAGGGAGGCAAATGACAGTGTGTGCTGATTGCAGAGATCTCCTCCTCTGAGCACGACTGGGGAGCAAGAACAAGGGATAGGAGGAGCTCAAGGCAATCCTGGTGCCTGCCTGAGCCAAAGGAAAACAGCTTTATCTGGAGGTCATTAAGTACACAAATTAACCAGAAACAATCGATTCCTTTCTCCTGCAGCAAGCTCAGGCATGGATGTGCTCAGCTGCTGGTGGAAGGAGGGAGGGGAAGGGGGAAACAGGACCCCTGAGGATGCCTGGATTATGGGAATATTTTAAACAAGCAGCATTGGACCACCTGTGCACAGGAACCGTGACAGGGAAGAGAGGCTGAGGGATGGATTGGGATGCTCACACCGGGGTGTTGGGTGCCCCACAGCAAATTCCCCAGGCCCTGTGTGGTGCTGCCCAGCTCCCAGGAGTGCTGCAGATGCCATGGGCTGTTGGAGCTGGGGCTAAGGGTGCAGACAACCAAACTGAGCCCTGAGGGAGAGCACCCAGGGACTTGGGCACACCCAAATGTGCTCAATTTGTAAAGAAAGAATAGAAACCGCTATCTCCGGTAATTAGTCCCTTCATATTTCCTGTCCCAGTATTGCTGAAGAAGAGAAAATCTGGAGGAAAACATGGGGTTTGCAATTTTCAGCCCTTCCCATGCAGCTCTCAGGACTGGCTCCAGAGGTGCAGCTCCTTCGGGTCAGGGATGGCCCCAGATCCAGGGACAGGGTCCAGCCACGGTTGGTGCAGCTTCTGCCCTCTCTGTGTCCCACTTAAAGCTGAACTCCTGCTGCTTTATCCCTGGGCACTTGTGGTTTCAGGGAAAGTGGGGCAAAAAGTGCTGGGCTGTGACTTCATCCCTCCCCATCTCCTGCAGGGACCTTGCATTTCAGATGGGTTTTACTCCCATGACTTCAACTCTGAATAATTAACCACACCCCACAGCATGTGGAAGAGCATTTTTTGGACTCCATGATCTCAGAGGTCTTTTCCAACCTAATTCAATTGTGATTTCAAAACCAGTTTTGCTAACTTTTAGGTCCAGGATACTTGTTATGCAGGACCAGAGAGGAAAGACACTTTCTAAGTTTAGCTGAAGGGGAAGGGATTGAAGCAGAGAACCTGCTGAAATCTGCTTTCACCCCGCTCCTTTTCTGAGGAGAGGGATTGCTGACCCTGTCCTGTGAGGAAAATGAGGTAGCCAAGAGCTTGGAGTGAAAGATTGCCTCCCAAATCCTGGGAAAGGTGCTGATCCAGCAATTCCAGCATTGTTCCTTCAGGAGCAAGAACTGATCCAGCATAAATGGAGGGGCTCAAGACAGCCCTGCTGCCTCCTGGTTTATGAAGGCAGTAAAAACGGGACTGGCCACCTCAGTCTGGAGCTGTTGTTGCATTTCCCTGGATTCAGATTGAAATCCAGCAGCCCAAGCAGGAGCAAGGCAGGAACATTAGGATGGGGCTTCTGCTGGGCTGTTTTCCATGGTGACAATGAAGTCACATCAAGCCACCTGAAGCCACCGGTGGCCCACACTGAGCTCTGGTGATTTGTAGTCAGAGGGGTAACCTGCAGTGCAAGCAGGAACCTGAAGCTGTTAAAGCAAGTATTCACTATGGCACAAGTGTTTTCTTTCTCTTTAAAACTCTCTAAAAAGGTAAAAGGATGCTGAGAGACAAGTATTTCCTTCTCCTGAATCTCTCCCTCCTTCAAGCTGTGCCATGAGAGAGCAATGAGTTCAAGACAGGAATGGCCCAAACTTTAGTGCAGCACAGGATTTAAAGCACATCTGCTTTGTAGAGGTCTCTATGCACAAAGCCTCTTTGATTTAACCAGCTAAAAAGAAGAAGAAAGAAAGGAAGAGAGAGAGATTATTTAAGGGTATATTTTCTTCCCATCAGTCCCACAGATAGATGACTCTCATTTTTATGTCCTAGAGGAACATAAAGATGACAGACGGAGCACACAAAGCCATTTGTCCTCATCCTGTCCCCATTCACCCATTTTGCTGCGACCACGGCACAGGAATTTGTCTCTCCAAGGACACAAGTAAACTTGTTTTCTTTCTTTCTGTTAAAAGGTGAGATGAATGAGGTCAGGACAGTCCCAGAAAGTCCTGTTGGCACTAGGATAACCCACCTAATGTGAATGGGAGCCAAATGTTCATGCCAGGCTGAATCCCTGACCCTCGTGACTTCTAAAGCAAATGAATTTCACCTTCCTATGTCCAGCCAGGCTTCTTCAAAGAGGGAGAAAGCCTCATTGCCAAGGTTGCCCTTTAAAGAACTTTCCAGCTGTCGTCTCACCTGAAATCGGTTTGAGAACTATTTTTCAGAAGCATTTCAGCTGAGGGTATCTCATCATTTCATACCCTCTGCAGGTCTATGTTTCCCAAAGGCCAGGATTAGGGGTCATTTGCTTTCCCCATTGAAAATCCCCAAGACCAATGTAATACTGAAAAGTTCACCAAATTAGGCCTTGCTGTAGCGATCATTTTGTTACCTCATGCAGTTACAGTGGCCAAGTTTGGTTACAGCATGGGCAGAAAACCTCTGACTGAAAATTCCTGACCAGTGTGTTCACTCCCATAACTGGTAGGGAACGCTCTAATCAAAGTTTGTATAAAACTACTCTTAGGAATAGCAAACAAAGCATTTACTAAATGACAGTTACTCTGAATAGATCCCAGCACAAACATCAGGGCTGGTAGAGGTGGAAACAAATAATTTAAATGATGGGCAGGACTTTTTTCTCACTGCTAACACGATTTCACTAAGTAAAAATATCTTAAAGGGGCAAAGGGACTGAGCCAGGGATTTACCTCCAGTCCAGGCTAGAGGAGAGAATGAGGGGAAAAGCCCCAACCCTGAAACCTTCAGATGAGAGCAGCTGGCTGAGGCTCCCAACTTCCAAGGCTTCATTCTGACTCACATAATTCCCTTCTCAGCTTCTCCCCTTGCAGCTGGCCTTTCTTAGTGCAAACAATTAAAAGGGCATTAGGTGAAAGTGGCTGCTCCTATTGCCTAATGAGGAGGACATTTGGCAGGCAGGGGAGGGTGCCTGTGTTCTTCAGAAATCAGTCCCCTTTCTTACAGGGGCCTCATGTTCTCCACATTTCCAAACCTCTCCTTTGTTATCAAGGAGATGAATAAAGAGATTTTGAACCACTCCAAACAAAGTCCAACCAGGCTGGGACTAAAACCCAGAAACAGCATTGGTAGAGCAGAGGAACAGTGGGTTCCAACAGCCAGAAACTCATAATTCAGTTTATAAGCAATTAAAGCCCACTGCCCTGCCATCAGCAATGGGTGCTGCCACTGCAGAGCCCTTCACAGAATCACAGCATGGGTCAGGCTGGAAGGGACCACAGTGGCTCATCTGAACCAACCTCCCTGCTCCAGCAGGGCCATCCCAGAGCACAGGGCACAGGATTGTGTCCAGATAGTTCTGGAATATCTCCAGTGAGAGATCCTTGGCTGCAAAGAGCTGTGTGCCTGTGCTCTGCACTGCTGACCAGCTCAGAATTTAACACAGTGGGTCGCTAAAGATGCAGGAGGGGGACATTTGCCACCAATTAAGCATTTTCAGGGGGGCAGGGCTGGTGGAAGAGCTGGGCTGCTCTCCTTTGTTTACCTGCCTGGCATGAACATGCTTGTAATGCTGGGCAAGAGCCTGTTCCTGCTTTGGGCAAACTGGTTTTACTTTGGGAGAAAAGCAGTGTTTGTTCTGTGTCCGGTGGAATGAGAAATGCTGTGAACTCCCCCTGAAGTCCATCAGGGTTGCATGAAGTTCATCCGTGGCAAAGCCTGCTCTCAGCACGTGTTTTTCATCACAGATGCTGTTACTGTTGGCCTTCCAGAAGCCCCAGTGGCTTTTACCACAGTCACTGGATCTCACCAGCACTTTTTGAGGCCTGACACCAGCATGTCCCCAGCCCTGTCCCTTCCCCAGCCTCCCTGCAGCCACCACAGCTGCCTGAAACAAAGCCCAGCCTGCTGCCCAGTTCTTTTTTCTCTCCTAGTTCCTTTTCCTCTCCATTCTTGTTTGCAGTCCCTTCATCATTAGCTCCCACAGGACTATCAGTAGCATATCTGTCTGACACAGGCAGTTTCACTGCTACAAATTCTCCACAGCCCATTGAATAGAGACTTTTTAATTAGGTTTTAAGAATTTTCCCATTAGCGGAGAGACATTGAGAATTCAGGTCTCATTTATGAAAAGCAAAATATGTTAGAGAGGGAAGCTGCTTGATTTACTGCAGTATTAGCATTTCCCCCCATGCATTATGGGCATGGATTAATTGCTGTTTTGCTACTGTGGACAGAAATATGTTTGACAATTCACTTTATTGTGCTACAAATGACAGATTTAAACCAGTGATCCAACGTGAGAGCTCTCTTGGGCTACTGCACTGTCTGTGTGACATATACAGAAAATGTGAACACAATCTTTCATCATCAGGATTTCATTGCTTTGCTATTTGCACCAAACTGGCTTTATGTTCTCACTGACAGAGGGGGTTTCTGGCTTTAACTCTCACTTTGCCTTGAAGATCTGAGATAGGACTTCAGATAAAAGTGGCAAAGATTGAGCCAGTGCCACCTCCTTGGCAAGTGTGGAAGGGCAAAGCTGTGCTGCCTTGGGCTCTGGACACCCTTGGCCACAACAAGAGGGCAAGTGTCCACTTCAAGTGTTCTCCCAGCTGCTGGGTATTCCAGACTCAGGGAATTCATGAACTGGATGTGCTGTTTTGGAGTTTTTAAAAGTCCGGGTGGATTTTCCATTCCAGGAACTGTTGCAAATGGCTTTTTGTTGAGATGACAGGGACCCCTCTTGCTTGCTGTCTGCCCCATCCCAGAACACCTTCAGGTCAGAGAGAGCTCACAGTGCTGGTTTGCCAATGCAATCCTTGCAGGCACCAAGTTCCTGTTTCAATCTACTCATCCTGACAAAAACCTTATGCTGGAGAGATCCCAGCCAGCTCTAACAGCCGTATTTTAATCCTGCTGGGTGCATTTGCTCCAGCCCTTGCACCTCAGCTATGGACCAGTGAGTGGTTGCGTCATTTTTTGTGGGGTTACCCCAGGTAAGCAGGACACAGCCAGGGCAGCCTCAGGTGCCATTTCCTCTGCCATGGCATCCTTCATCCCAGCTGGAAACCACCAACATGCTCCTCCAGGCCCGAGCTCTGCCTTCTGCAGTGCTCTCACCTGCAGTAGTTTATTATTAAAAAACACAGTAAAATAAGACATTCCTGTTAAGATTTTCCTGCCTCAAGAGAATTTTTTTTTCCTTTTCTGATTCTTGCCAGAACTTTACACTTCACTTTGTATGTCCAGTCTCTTTAAAATCTTTAAAAGAAAGATTTCAAAGGAATTTCATAGTAGCCTTCTTTTTTTTTTTTTTTTCTGTTGGAATTTCTGCTTCTTTTCACTTTCTACTTTTTTTCTACCATTATTTTGTTAAATCCCTTGAAGAACTGGACTGTATAGAGACACAGTTTTCCCCTGAAGTAGCTCCCCCACTAATCCTCATATATCAACTCTTCCGAGCATTGGAGCTTAATATTTCTCCCTCTATTTTTAACCACATTTAATTGGTGCAGAAGAAACACTTCCTGGCCAATATTTCCTCCCCTCACAGTCGTCAATGAAAAGAGCAATAACTGAAACTTGCTAAAAACAGCAATAATCTTGGCTCCACTCTGCCAGCTCTGTAGGTAATTTTTGCTATCAGCTCGGATGAGCCAGCCCAGGTCACTTTCTAACCCCAATTTTTTACAGACCCTGTCACACTGCACATCCCCCTGAGCCCTTCCAGTCCTCACCATCAGCTGGAGACAGCAGTTCAGGCAGTCTCTTTTCACTGCCCACTTTTAAAACCACTAGGGCAAAACTTCTCTGAAATGACCTTTTCCTCCCACACGAGGTCTTAGGCTCACTTATTATTTCCTAGGACTCCTGCTTCTCCTATTTCAGGCGTTTCTCATTTGTATTTATCTCTCTAGCTATTTGTGTCAGGAATAACCTTGCAGCCCTTTGCCTGCTTTTCAAAGTTTTGATCACTGTTCCCATAGCAGCAAACGAGAACCATGGATTTTTTTTTCATATCTCATGTGTCCCACATAATAGTCCTTGACATATGAGGTGAAACCCAGAACTCACAATCTGCTCTAAGAAACTGCCAGAAAACTAAAGGGGATAACATTTCCTTTCAGCTTGCAGGGTGAACGGCTGCTGACCGCTGCCTGCTCCTGTTTACATTGCCAATTGCTCTGACATCAATGGATGAATTATGCTAAAGTGACACAATATGGGCAATAGGTATCAGCTGTTCCGTTTCATTGCCCTCAGGACATCAGTGTTTGGAGCTGCTGAGTGCTCTCAGTGACCCCCTGTCCCTGTGTGCAGGTGGGAGGTGTTGGCTCGTGCCCCTTGCAGATGATGATCTTTCAGTGCACCTGCAAAAATCCCTCCCTCCCACCAGTCACTGTGGAAGGGAACAGATCCACAAGCCCTTGCCACATCATGAGTGGTTCTGGATTTGGGTTCTCCTTCTGGGAATCACAGCCAATCTGCTGGCATGGGTTTGCTTATAGGTTTTGGTGAGTTTCAGAATTATCTGTGAAGCTCCACCCATCACAGCATTTTCCATTCTCCAAACTGGGACATTTTTACCAGATTCAGTATTAAGCCCAAACTAGATTGTCTTGTTTTTGAGCTTGAAATGTTCACTAGATGATTTGAAAAGATGTCCCTGAGAAATGATGAAAATCAAAAGATGCAATGATAAAATCATGGGATCAGCCAGACGAAGTTAATCCTTCCCCAGCCCAGTCCCCTGTGCCAGTTACAGGTGCTTACAGGAAAACTTCAACAAGGAGCAAAGATAATCCAGTCACACACCACATTATTCTCATTTCCTACTCCTGCCCCATCATTTTATTGAATGCTTTCTGGTTGTTTTTTTTCTGAGAAATGATGAGTAACTTTTGCTGAACTCCAGCCAGCCACAGGCAGTGATACTTTTACAGAATACCCTTTCAACCTCCAAGGATTTGCAGCTTAGACATTTCCTGAGATAGAGGTGTAGTTTGGGGATTTAACAGCCCCAAATAGTTTTTCTTCAGTGAGTTAATCCAGTTGCTTTTCAGACCTGTGTGAAGATTTAGCATCCACAGCTGAATTGCACCATATCCCCATGCTTGGTGATGGACCATTTTCCTTCGTGTTCTTCTAACCTACCACTGAGACTTTTGTGTTAGATAACACCACGAGCTGTGCCTCCTGTGACCTGTATGGATCTGGACAGACCTGGTGTGCATAAACGTTCCTGGTGTGGATGCTGTCCCACACGGCTGTCTCCACCACGGGACTTTTTACAGGCTGGAGACTGAGACCACGGCATGAAAAAGTAGACACAGAGTAGGTTTACAAAATGGAAAAACTCTGTAAAGCTGTGATTCTTTATTCCTTGCCTAAGAATTGTTAATCTGTCATTTGCTTTTCTCACGGTTGCTAAGCACTGAGCTGGTGTTTCACAAAACTGGCTGTCATCCTCCATATGCTCCTGTCATCCTCACGCTGCACTCACAGTAATCTGAGTGATCACAACCAGCTCAGGGTCCTTTATTGTCGTTGGAAAGGTGGGATTGCTCCTTTCCCAGGTGTGCTTCACTCCATGTTGCCAGACATGAAGCCTCACACGCCATCCAACCCTGCAGTCGTTCCACTTTGCACAATCCATCGGAGCAACTGTTTCATATCTTCATTGCCACAGAAATTCTGTGTGGCCAACAGATTTTACCCTCTCACCTCCTCTTTCAGATGGTTTGGGAGCCTGTTAAGCTGCACAGGTCCCAGCATAACTCTGCAGAAGCCTCCTCATGATGTCTCCTCACAATGAAAACCATCCAGCCTTCTGCTTGTTGCCCTGTTTTTATCCAGGAGAAAATTTCCCCATCTGTCCCGTGACAACTTCGTTTCTAAGATCCCTACAGTTTTCAAAACATCCATAGCTCATTGCTCTCATGAGCCAGAGGGCTTTTCTCAGCATCTCCTCTAATTACACTGTCTCCTTTTTAACTGGGGGCAGTCACAAGGGGATGTGGGCATGGGAGCAGCAGGGACTGGGGCCGTACCAGAATTATGTTTTCTCCTTTGTACTCCTTTCCTAATAACTACGGAAACCAATTTGCCCTTTTGTCACTTTGACTATTCAGCTGGCACATCCACACTGAGGGAAAGCTGTGTGAGTGACAGTGGCTGATTTGCAGCCCATCTTGGTGATTATGTACTTAGGTTACTCTTTCTCTGTGCACTTTACTTTGTACTTCATTCACCATTTATCACCCAGTCAGTCTTGTAAGACACAACCACAACTGTTCAGCTAGCTGCACTTTTAAAAAAAAATATGAAAAATAATTCTGAATCATCAACATAATTCTGATATTCATCACTTCATTATTCACCAAGCCTTCCTGATCATTTAGGAGGATGTTGAAAAGTCCCTTCCTCTCCCTTGTGAATGCTGACCTTTGTCTCCTATCTGAAAAGAAGTTATTTGTTTACCTCTTTGTGAACTTACTTTCCTGCAGTATTTTGTTTATTTTCTTTATTTGAATTTGGAAAAAAAAGGTATTTTTACTTCTAATAGCTTCCTTTACTCTCTCATTTAATTATTCTGGGTCTATGTGTGTGCCTGAGGACATCCTTTTCATATTTTTTTGTTCGATGGTAAATATTTACTGAGTTTTTCACATTGTGTCTTTCAAGAGCACCCTGCTGTTTGCCAGCATTTCACGCATTTTATTCTTCCTTTAAGCTCATTTTAATAAGTGTTCTTGGTTTATGTTTCCCTTTTTGGAAGGTAATAGGTCAGGATCTGGACTCCCTCATTGCCTGTGGCATGGTAAACTGGAATGCATCACATCCCTTATCATAACAAGACCTTTCAATGGCCACGTCTTGAATCAGATCGTCTGCATTTCTCAGGAGTTTCTTTCCCTCTCTGGGTCACTACAAATCTGATGGGGCCTAGAAAAGAAACAAAATGTGTATTTCCCTGCTTTGCTGGCTCCAGGCAGTGTGTCCTCTTCTCCACAGGCTGGTCCCCACCTCATTTCAGGAGGGATAAGCATTTTCTGGTGTTATTTCGGTGCTCACAAAAAATGATGGCAATGCCAAGGTCATGGACTGCTTGGAGATCCCAGAAATATTAGGGAAAATTACAGGCTCAGGTCTGTATTTCTAAACTGGCACTGGGCTTTGCAGTCCCAACCAAACCTTTTTGTAGTGTATTAGATGCTGAAATTCAGGCTTTTACATCTGACTCAGGTCTGAGTTACACATTTGATTAGCTTCAGTAATTAAATCTTTCTTTCCACCTTGGGCAAGGATGTTTGCCACAGAAATGTGGCAAAATTCCTCTTCCAGCACTGTGGCTGGTAAAAACTACATATTTGATAAAATTCCCCTGAAGCAGTTTGAACACACAAGGTTCAAGTTGGTCTTGACAACTGCATTAATATATCTCTGGTAAGGGATTTTTATCAAAGCCTCGGATCTCAGGGGTTATTTTGAACTGTCCATTCCCAGAATTAAGATGTAGGGTTTTATCCGTTTGTTTTTTGACCCCACAGTGTTATCTGGGACACGGACAGATACTGTCCTGGTTTGATGAATTTCATGTGCCAATGCAAGTTTTTGTGTGCCTCACACAGCTGGAAGGAGCAGATTGCAGACACCCTTCTCCTCTGCCACAGATTTTTTTTCTCTGTTATGATGATTTATTTTAGAGAGCACTCAAAACTTGGGATGTACTTTGTGGGCTCACATGCAGTGCTGCTGGCCCAGTGACAGATTTCTCAGGTCAGCATTCAAGCTAACAGTTACCACAAAAGGAAATTCCCTTCAGGACAAGACACTCCCTCTAGGATGAAAATCACAGTTGTACTGTTTGCTGGTTATTTTAAGTGAAAACAGATAGAAAAAAAAAATACCCTTATCCTTCAAAAGTTCTGGATTAGCAGAATAAAGAGTTGTAGCCTGCCACTGATCCACAGCAAGATCCAATACCAGCTGTGGTGATTTCTCCATGTCCTTGCTGGGGAGGAGATGAGAGCACCACAGTGCAGCTGAAAGGGACCAGGGGAGGGTGATGAGGGAGGACAGGGAGGCTGGAGAGGAGACAGAGCCCTCCAAGCCCCTCCTGGCCATGGGCACTTGCAGAGCCTGAGATCTTTACAGAGCTACCAAAGGTTTAGGTAGGTGCCGGCCTCACAGAAGGAAACACATTTACAGGGAAACCCCAGATAATTTTCAAGGCTTTGCTATATAAACATATTAAAGATTTTAAAGTAGTCCCCTGGCAGAAAGCAGGCAGCTGATTTCTTGCAGTGTGTTTGCTTTAAGATGCCAATCAAACGCTCTTTCCGCAGCGAGGGCTCGGGGGTAGATTTGCCTTTGTGCCTGCAGCTGGGATCGGGCCCAAGAGGTGACAGCCAGCAGATAAGGACTGAATTAATGTCCAGAAAGGAGCAGGATAACAAACGTTATCTGCAGTTTCAGCTGACTCACACGATGGGCTGATAATCTATTGAGAATTCCATGGAGGTCCAAGAGCAGCAGGTCCCCCTCGGGATCACGGCTTATGGGCAGTGCTCCAGCCAACCTCACCCCTGCTCCCTGAGGAGAAAGCTGGTGGAAATACTACCAAATGATTTCTCTGGACATGCATCATGGTGGACCTTTGCACATAAGGGGAAAACTGGATTTGAAAGCTTTGAGACCGACGTTTTCTCTAAGTGATGGAAGTGAAAAGTGTGATACGAGCTGCTGAGTGATGGAGCACAGCCCTCGTCTGCCTGCAGCCTGGTACCTTGTGAAATGGAGGATGCACAAAATACCTAATTTATGAATTGTGACTTCCAAAGAGAAATGCCATCCATGTCTTAAGTAGGGATGGATATAAATAGAGTCCATAAAGTATTAATTAAGTTAACCTTTAGGAAAAAGAACCCTATTATTTTTTTCCCTTGTAGAACAAAATCCCTCCCACTTTGTTGGAAATACTTTTCAACAAATAAACTTCCCCCAAAACACAACTGTGGAAGCTGAAAGTTCTCACTTTCAGCTTTGTAATGTAAAGATGCACAAAACAAACTCATATGTAATATTCAAAAGCAAGAAGACACAATTCTGTCAAAGATCAAAAAAGTGCATTGAATTACCTTATTCTGGTGACGAACAGGAAGAGTTACCTGGTGGTTTTCCCACTGGAAAAGTGATGCTGCAGAGCACCAAAGGGTGCCTGTCCTGCCTACTCTGCAGGTGCCTTCTGTTGGAAGGGTGCAGAGATATTCCCACCGGCCCACTATTTCTCCCCCCTGCCCTGACACTGCTCTGATTTAGTTTAAGAGGTGAGAAGTAGCTAGAAGCTAAGAAATGTTACAGTAAATGGTAGAAAAATGTCCAAAAGGGAGATTGAAGCCTTCAGCAGTCCAAGTCCCAAGGCCTGTTGTCCCAAAACAGCCCAAAGGCTGCCTTGGAAGCCACCTTTGAAACCAGGAGAAAAGCAATCAGGAAATTAATGGGTCAAACATGATGCTTCAGAAGTTTGCTTTTGGCAAACCCCATGCCGGTGGTGTTGGATAGGTTGGGAAGTGCTGCCCTGCTTTTGGGAATAGGGCAGGGACAGCCCCTGCTGTGGCACCCCTGGAACAGAACCTTGCACAGGGCAGCAACTCCAAAATAAAACTGAGACACTCAGGACTGATGCCTGGACAAGCAGAGCACCTGTGGGGCAGGCTGAGATCATGCAGAAACTCTCCTTTCTTCTCTGGTGTCTCTAGACTGTTGATCCTCTTGAGCTTTTGGGTTTTTTCTTTCCCCCTGATCTTACCTTCTTTTCCTGAATCCCACTGTGTGGAAACCAACAGTGCTCTTAGCTGGGCTCAGTATTTCTCAGTCACACTTTCCACTTTCTGTGTTTATGCATTTTTTCAGGTGCACGGTGGTCTCCTGAAGCTTGGAGGTACCACAGCTCCAGCCCTCCTCCCTTCCCTGTTTCAGAGTAAGCATAACCAAAACCTTAAGGCCAGGGAAAAATCGAGGCAGAAATGATACACTTGAATAGGAAATGCATGCACATATTTTTTCAGTAGTGGCTAGAAAACAAAAATGCCCAGAAATACTCTAAAGGCAATGAAATCAGCTGGCACCCAGAGCACCCAGAGGTGCCTCTGGCACTCAGAGCCAGAGCCTCTGGCACCCAGAGGCACCCAGCAGCATCCATTTGATAGATTGTGGGATCACATAACAGATAAGTATCTATAGGTATGTAATAGGTATGTGATCAATAGCTCACAGGAGCCCAGAAATTTATCTCTGGGATATCAAAATATGCATGGCAACGCTTCCTAACCAAACAAAGGAAAACCCAACCTTCTGAGTGAAGCATCAGATGGAACAATGTTATCAGACCTCGCTGGGCAAACACGGGGAGCGCATAAAACCCGCGGCTTCCAGGGAAAGCAGCACCTCTCCTCTTGCAAGGGCCATGGATCTCAAGGTGGTCTGTGCGCTCTCCGTCACCCTCGTCATAGCCCTCAGCACCCTGGCAGAGGGAAGTGCACCTCCAAGTAAGTACATCCACCTCCTGCTGCCTTCCAGGTACGTGTGGGGCCCTCATCCCACCCACTGCAGCCAGAGCTGTCAGCATTAACAGATCAGACAGCAAATGGCTTTCTCTGCTGTTGTTTATCCCCAAAGCTGGAGCCTACTTTTAAATGTTTTTCAGAGAGATCTATAGCAAAATGTGAAAGGCTGCAGGTGAACTCTTGCGTTGGTGGAATAGCCAGGAGCCTGCTGCAAAGGCAGAGGAGGTCGCTAGGACAGGACCAGGGCTGGAACAGGAGCCTGCTTTGTCTAAATAGTCTTGTGACATTTGTTTAATGCTGCTTTGCCACGTGAATACAGTTTAAAAGGAGTCTATGTGCCTCCTTGTTAAAAGACAAGTCATTTAGACAACTCCAGAATTGGAAAGCAAGTAACTCCATGACAGCTAGAAGACAGCTCTGGAATTTCTTGGTGGTGTATGACTGTGCAATAGACTTAAAATGTTAAAAGCATAGCTGCAGCTATTTGCACATCATCCTATATTTTATAATCACCTGACAAGAATGCAAAGATTTTGTGTCTTTACACCTGTTTGACTATCCACTGGATCCTTAAGTCTTTTCCTCTTCACGTGAGATGGGCAAAGCAGCAAACATTTAATAGCATAATATTTGAAGTTCTTGAGTTTTCCCATTTGGTGTGGTTGATTTGAAATCCTCCACAATCCCCACTGTGCTGGGCTGGCTTGGCTGCAAGTGAGACCACAGACTCTCAAAGGGTGATGTACCAAAGCCCTGACCAAAATCGGTGTGAGTTTAAAATCAGCTTTTAAACCACTCAGGTTGTGTTCTTGGCAGGGAACAGAAAAGATGGACAGCATCTGGGGGAAGAGCATTGCTCCCAGTGAGCATCTCCATAACAAGTTTGCAAACTGACACCCTGTAACTTGCTCCTTCTGTCCTGAACAGCAAAATGCCAGTGTAAAGTGGTTCCCAGGGAGAGGACAAACTGTGGCTACCCGGGCATCTCAGCAGCAGAGTGCAAGAAAATTGGGTGCTGCTTCAACGCTTCAGTCGCCAGCGTCCCCTGGTGCTACAGTCCTAAACCAAAGAAAGGTAACATCTCTGCCAGAAACAGTGATTTACCTCGTGTTTGATTATCCAGAAATGTGTAAAACCAGGGAGCAGTTCTGCTTTTCTCCTTAGGCAAGAAAAGTGGGCACAAACCTCTGTTAGGAGAGCAGTGGTAGTAAAATGCAAAGTCAGGCCCTGGTTATCCATCAGACTTTTGCCTCATCCTCTTCTCACAATACATATTTCCTCTTCCTTTCGGCTTGTTATCAAACAACCTGTGCTGATTATTTAGAAACATTTCAGTGTCATTTGTGGTCTTGTCCATGGGTGGAGCAAGGGATCCTCAGCACTTATTTAAGTGCTGTGTGGCTACTTGTTTGACATCTGTCAGCGCCCTGCTTCTATTTTTTGCCATTATTTTCTCAGAGAGGATAACAGCTGCTGTCCCAGTCTTTCAAGGATTAGGTGTATATTTTACATAACTGTGTTAAGTAACTGAGTGTAATTAGCTGCGTTAATTAACTCAGTGTAAGCCACATTTGCTGTGCTGACAGCACAACTCCTTAGGAGAATTTCAGGGCACTTTTCAGCTGCACAGGTGACACAGAAGGAAATGCGGGTGCAAAGGCAATGTTACCCAACAGAAGGACTTGATATAAATTCAGATTAGTCAACAGGGATCAGAGTTACAGTGGGAAAAAACAGTTTTGCTTTTGAGCACTGTTTGCAATTCTTGTAAACCTCGAAAAACAAGCAGTAGCAACTTAAGGTGCCATTTTCATAGAATTGATTTCTGAGCAGAACTGCTCCATGAAAGGAAAACTGAAGTATTCAAGCTGGGTGGTATAATCTCTTTACTTGGGATTTTAGTTTTAAGTGCCTGGAAGAGCTGTGATTTCCTCCTAAAAGACCTATTTCCTTTCTGTAACCTAAGCTGGCATGCAGAGAGGGCTGGGTGGTCCTCTCCCTGTGTTAGCCAGGCTGCTCTGGGGTGAGCATGGGGTCAGACCATGAATAAAACCCTGGTCTGAGGCCAGTGCATGTGTTACCACTACGGGAGACACAGGACTTTTCACCCCGTTGCTGCATTTAGGAAAGGTAAAGATGGGCTGCTGCCAGACACTTCCAGGGGTGAATTTTGCCTCCTGTGATCCCTGGGGCACAGCAGCAATTCATCACCCTTTGGAGTTTAGTTTTGCCTAGGAGGCTGGGTGAGGATTTGGGTGAATCTGCTGCCTGAAATTGGTCTAGAGAACATCATGGTTGTCACATCTGCTCAGTGACCTCATCTTTGTGTTCTGCCTTTCATTTGTGAATTGCATCACCAGGCAGACGGAGCACCAAGTAACACATTCTCCTTCCTTCCTTTGTTTTGTTTCGGTTTTTTTTTTCCTTTACACAGTGAAGAAAGTGTGTCCCAACGATCCTTACTCCAGGATAAACTGCGGCTACCCGGGCATCAAGCCCAGGGAGTGCACAAAGAAGGGCTGCTGCTTCAGGGCACACCCCGCCGGGGTCCCCTGGTGCTTCTACCACCGCGTCATGGAGGAAGGTAATGTCCCCCCTGTCCCTGTGGGTGCTCCATGGCAGCATCCCAGCTCTGTCCAGGCTTGGTGTGCCGTGCCAGACAGACAATCCTAAGGGTGAGAGCAGGAAAAGGTGGCTCAACCCTAAAAAAACCAGCTTCTTGTACACAGAGTGGGGTGTTGCCGATGCATCTGAGCCAGGGATCTGTGGGCAGTGTAGTCCTGGGTTCAGGTGTGAGCTCAAGCCCTCAGCTCATGCCAGGGTGGAGGTGCAGCCACCCAGCTCACATCCACCTTACCAGCATGAGAGATAAAGGCCTTTGTTTTAGAAATGTGGAATGAAGCTTACAGAAATGTATGATCCTCTACCAACTTTTCTTTTTTTTTTAGTTAGGATTGACCTCTCAGCATAGCTAATGTAAGTAACCAGTAGTCTCAGCCACAGTACAGTTCACCATAATTTGGTTTTACTGACCTGAATCATAATTAGGAAGCACATCTACATATGGGGGTTGGTCGAAATTGCTAAAAAATTGCCTTTTGGATGCCCATCATCTAGGCAAAACACTTCCTAGCATCTTGTGTGATTTATGGAGAAAACATATCCCTGAATCTGCTTCTCCTCTTTACCTCCCCAGCTTGTTAAAGAAGAAACTTCCATCGAGAACTTTGCAATCTTTGGATCTACTCCAATGGAACAACAGACAGAGGTCCCAACTCAGACTTTATATTTTGCAACAGCCATGATTTCCAGGCTGGTTTTTATCTGGGATTGACTCCTTTCTGATGAAAAGTTACTGGTAGCTTTTTTTCCTCTCAGTAGCCTAGCACCGCACAGGTTTTCACTGTAATAAAAGAAATACCACACAACTTGTGAGGGTTTTTTTGCTGTCTTTATTTCAAAGCTGTGTACTTCTCTGTTTCCCAGGAAATTTGGCATGTCAGCAACCTGCTGATGAGGGCGTAGCCACCAGTGCTTCCAAAAGGAACACGGCACTCAGCTTTTTGTGTTAGTTGCACTTCACACTTGCAAGTGACTGCTTGAATTTGTTAGCTGGCATCACATAGGCCACTCGTCCTTCTGAATGCTGGAAATATTCAGAGTTTGCCTTTTTATAGATATAGCTGTGGGTTTGGGCTTTTTTTGTCCCCTGGAGACACAGGGAAGGGTACCTTTGTTAGCTGATCACCGAGCTGGTCTGACTCAAACACCTCCTGCTCTCTGCATCACCCGTCCCTGGTGCTCACCACCAGCAGGTCCCATGCTCAGGAAATGCTTCTGCAACACTGAAAGCAACACACAGGCTCTCCCAGCCCTGGCCTAAACCTGAAATGGAGCTGCTGTTGTCTTTCCAGACACAGGAGAAGCTCCTGGTGTCAAGTGTGGCTGCTTTCTCCTGGGAGTGTTTAATGCTCAGCACAGCAGCTCGGATGCTTTCCTGCTTCAGCTGAGTGAGAGCTCAGTAAAGAGCCCAGTAAAGAACCTTTAAGAGCCCTCTTGGGAATAAAATGGGTAACCTGAGACTGCTGCAGCAGCAAACTGTGCCCAGGGCTCAGCAGGGGAGAACTGTTGTACAGGATTGTGCCTCAAGGAGAGAGAAAAGGGTGGAGACACAGAATCACTGAATCACAGAATGGTTTGGAGGGACATTTAAAGGTCATCTAATCCAACCCCCTGCAATGAGCAGGGACATCTTCAACTTGATCAGATTGCTCCTAGCCCCATCCAATCTGTTCTTGAACTTTTCCAGGGATTTTTCACCTCTCAGAGCAACCTGTTGCAGCTTTCACCACCCTCCCTTGTAAAAAACTTCCTCCTTAACATGCCTCCTTGGAGGTTTGATTTATCCCAGTGCACTTTAGTGACGAGTAAATTTATCCAGGCAGGTAAAAATTAGTCATTCATAAACCACTTCCAACAGGCTCAATAATATGATTTGAATATGGTGGGATACTGGGTGCAATATGAGCAATAAACTGAGCAGTCTGCTGAAGGTCTTTGGAGGTGTTTCATAGAAAATGCTGAGTTGGGAGGGACCCACAAGAATCATCCAGTCCCGGTCCTGGCCCTGCACAGTCCCAAGAATCCCATCCTGTGCCTGAGGGTGTTGTTTAAACATTCCTTGGGCTCTGCCAAGCTTGGTGCTGTGACCACTGCCCTGGGGAGCCTGTTCAGTGCCCAAACACCCTCTGGGGGAAGAACCTTTTCCTGATATCCAACCTAAACCTGCCCTGACACAACTTCAGGCCATTCCCTCAGGTCCTGTAAGTGCCACCACAGAGCAGAGATCAGTGCCTGCCCCTCCTCTGCCCCTCACAAGGAATTGTAGCTGCAGTGAGGTCTCCCCTCAGCCTCCTCTTCTCCAGCCTGAACAGACCAAGTGCCCTCAGCATCACCCCTGGGCATGAAGTCACCTGCAAAAGCCACAAACTGCTGTGCTGAGGCCAAGCATTCCCAAGAGCTAAGCCCACACTGGGTCATGCAGCAGCTCCAGACGTTTGGGGTTGTAAATCAGAGTTAGTTGCTCACAGCACTAATAATTATTGCCTAAGGATCTGCCATCATCAGTAAGTCCCAAGGGATGATCTCTGTTCTGGGAATTTACATTAGATAAGTGCTCGAGGTCTTTCCAGGTAGACTGTTATCGACACCCACGCAAATGAACCTGACAAAACTGCCTAGAATTCTAAAAATTAACATTTTTGGTGAGAAAATAAAGCTGGCAGAAACAGAGTGAAAGCCACAGCCACTGAGGATTCGAAGATGACAGGCAGAGCCAAGGCAGATCAAAGTGAGATCCCGAAACAGGCGTGCACACCAAAGAGAAGTGGCTAAAAAAGGAGGGACTTTCTTCTCCTCCCCTTTAGGGTCACTCTGAGGGCTTCCCTCACCTGAGTCCGTGTCCATGGGCTTCATTTACACCCTCAGAGGGAAAAAGACTTGAATGAAGACCCACCCTTTGTATCTGCAGCCCTGCACACCCGCATTGCCGTGCAGCGAGTGCTAAATAAGTAAACAAAGTTCTGAATATTTTTCTGGAGAGGTAAAAAAGTAGGCCAGGGATGTGATTTTCATCAGCCAAGGTGCCACAGGAACCCATTTGTGTCAATTTGTGACACAAAGGCTTTGTGCTGGTGAGGCCATTACGCAGTGAATGATGTTTAAAATCACAAACACCCAACAGTCCTAAACTGCAACCATGGCACCTGAGTGCCACCAAAGCTCCAGCTTCTAATAAAGGCTGAAGAGAGCATCTCTGACATTGCAGATTGATTGCAATGGTGCTTCAGGGAGTGAAGATATTCCACTGGCTTTTAAAGCAATTGTAGCCAAGGAAAAAGTCCTGGAAATCGTTCATTTTGAAGTAAAGCAGGAAAGCTGTGTTTGGCTGACAGGGAGAACTAACAGGGGAGAAAAGTAGGACAGACAAGGAGCTCAGAGCAGATGGGTGCTAGCAACAAAGAACAAACCTGTAGCCATGTGAACAAGGGATTTAACTGCAAACACCTCCAAAAAAAGTGGGTTTTTAAAATGTGCCACCTCCTTCAGGTCCCGTTCCCAAATGACTCTGGCAAGGGTATGGATCCTGCTACAGTGTCACACACCTCCTCTGGCAAAGCTTGTCTTCAAAAGAAAGATTTCAGACAAGGTGCTAAACTGAAGCGAAAAAGAATATGGAAACTGAAACCTTCCTCTGTTGAGAGCAGCTAAATCACACGGTGCTGCCACAGGTCTCTGTGTGAGTTACTGGTCTTAATGTTACTGGCTTGAAAACCCGAGCATGATGCCATTAAACAGCTTGGGGAACAGAAAATAAAAGAGCAGACCCAAACCTGGCTCCCTGTGTTAAACCCAGGCAGAATGATGATCTCCAGACCCAGATTCAGTTTCCAAGAAGTCGCCCTCACTGCCAGACTGAGTCCAAAAAGCAAAACTCACTGCTCTGGGGTGCAGGCTGCTAAACCTTCCTCAGGAGTAAAGTTCAGCTGAGAGTTTCAGAAGCTCTCAGGTGAGTTTTCCAAGCAGCAATCTGCCAGAAACAAAAGTCCTCTTTGGGCAGGAGAGTCCGTTATTACTCTGCAGGCTTCTATTTTTTTCATCTGAGCCTTCTTCTAAAGCATTGGAAAGCTGCCAGTGTTGGTATATGAACGTGAGCTGCTCAATTACCTTTACAAGCATTACATGGATGGTCCCTGTCCCAGCACCCTCCACACAGTGGGACCACAAATGTTTCCTCAGTACTAGAAGAAAACAGCCAGACCAACAGACTTTGCTGTAAAATATTTGTGCTGCCAATGCAGAATGCACTCAAGTTCTGGAACCAGCTGGGTGGCACTCACAGGTGCTGTAGAAGAGGATGCTGGTTTTTTTCCAGTGCTTGCTGTCCTTGGGTGCTCCTCCTCCATCCAGTGAATGATAAAATTTCCATTTTTCACTTAATAAAATTTTGTTTCATAAAATTTCCATTTACGAGAGGTGGGCAGGGTAAGAAAACAAAGTGCTTTTCTGTTGGAGACCAGTGTTTCTGTTCAGTAACTCCTTGTGCTTTGTGGTCTCCCTTTGCACACCCACTGTGGCACCCAGAAATCCCCCTTGGAGAAACCACCAGACAAAGACAGGCCCTTGTAGGGTCCTGCTCCCACCTGTCTCTGAGTTAGGTCTCTCAGGCTTCCTCCAACATGTGGTTCTGTCTCAGAGCATAACAAAAGGTTGTTTTGGTAAACAGCAATTTTGAGGGATTTAGTCCTACAACACCACAATTGAAATGAGAATCTGGAAGCCCTGAATCAAAATATTTCACTGCAGCTGAACCAAATATCTTAACTGCTGAACGTGTTGCAGAAATTCTAGGAAATTCCCAGGGGCCTGGCTTACCACATGAGTGGACTGATGCCCCAATCTGTGGTGTTCCCAGAAAGCTTCATGAAAAGTAAATTTGGAAAGTAAAATCCAGCTCCCTCCTGCCATAAACTGAGATTTCCCTTGCATCTTACCCCTTTTGAGACTTGGCTTTACATGCCACCAAGACACAGAACATGAGTTTCAACAAACAGGAGGTGCAAAATCAAAAGCTTTACTGTCACTTTTGTTTCTTCTCTGAGTACTTTGGGGTTACTGCCTGATTCTTACACAGGAGAAAGACAAAAAGCATGTGTAAGACTCTTGATGAAGCCACAAAATCTACTTCACATTTGACCCCACAGGTGCTGTGGGGATGAGCAAGAAGGTCCTGGGAACAGGTGGAGCTTTATTCCACCTGCCCAGCAGAGCAGAACAGGCAATGGGACGAGAGAATGACCCTGCTAGAAAGAACTGGGGGAAAGAGTGCAGCTCTGAGGGGTGTTTTTGCTGTCAGGGGCTGACAATGGATCAGCTTCATGTTTTGATAATGTTTTCTGTCTGTGGAAGAGATGGCATTGACTTCTTTCTCAGCCTTCCCATGTGTGTGCAGGCACAGGCTGGGAATGGGAATGTCAGGAATCCAGCAAAGCCATCACACAGAGTTAACAGTGCATAATAAAATTCACAGATCCAGAAAAAAGCTACAAGGCACAGGAAAAAAAAAAAAATAAAAAAAGGCACAAAACCAAACGAGGCTGTGAAATTTAAAATGCATCAAACAACAGAAACGGATGCAATTAGTGTCAGTTTGACTAATCCAGCCCTTGACAGCTTTTCTGCCCTAAATGGAGCTGGCAACACTTCCCACCAAGCCCTTCATGAAGGCTGTCCCAAGGGAAGATGATGGTGCTGGTGGCTGACAGCACAGCACCTGCTCACTGCTCACCTGGGCACTGCTCACACCCCTCCAATGCTCAACCAGCCCATCTCTCTTACTCCACCCACTTCCTTGCCTTCCCATGCCTTTCAACCTGCATTCCAAAGCAGGATTTTGATGGGAAGCTATTAGAAAATAAAGTTTCCTTTATTTTCAAATGCTCTTTATTTTATGAATCCATCTGGAGTGCTCAGTGGATGGTAATTCCATGTGAGGTATATTAATTTTTGCAGTGTTGCTAATGAGAAGTTTATGGTTGGCTTATTTAATAGCATTAACTGCCACATAAAATGCTTAAAGCAATTTACATTGCCACTCAGGCTATGAAGGACTCCCATTCCTCCTCTTCCCTTCCTGATCTACGGACAACAGTCAGCACAGGGAGGCATTTAGTTTTTGGGAACATAATTCCTTTAACCTAGGATTATTTCCAGGGCTATAAAACATAACACAAAGCACGATCTCTGTTATCATGAGAAAACTGTGTTGAAAATGCCATAGGGCAATTCATCCTTTAAGCATCACTGCTCATGTTATTTATGAGTGGGCACTTGTAAAAGTCAGGGCAGTTTTATCTGAACTGTGGTGAGCGAGGCAGGTAGTTTTGTTGCTGTGGTGGTCAGGAGGGATGGCACAAGGACAGTGATGTTGTCTAGGCTTGGCCTTAAGTCCAACTCACAAACACCATGAAACAGCCTTAAAAATGCATGAAAAGGCACCCAGGCAAAGTGAGTGTCTGCCCAAGCACAGGACACCAACACTGAAGCCTCCTCCTGGCACTGGCTCTGTTCTTGGGGCCTTACACAGGTCAGGATTTCTGCCCAAGAGTTTCCCTGCCAGTGCAGCAGGAAGCAGCAGTCCAGCAGAAACAGTGAGCAGGTCACTTCTTGGCCAATGTGGATCTTCAGGAGAAACAAAAAGAGATGAAAGTACTGGCTTCTGAACCAGCTGAAGACTTTCCTGGTGACAGAAATGCACAGAGGGCTGCAGAACATGGCACAGATGCTGTGGCTGAATGAGGAAGAAAGGAATTTGGTAAAAAGGGGAATGGACAGGGGTGACTGGCAGGATAAAACAGAGTTTTTCTTCAGCTGGGGAGAAGGGAGGGAGAAACCCACACATTCCAGAGTGCCAAGCAGAAGGCAGACAGGAAATGATCCTTTCCTGCCTCCTGAAATCAGACAGCACAGGGAACATCTACTGCCACTTGCAGGTAGCAAGGTCAAGAGGAACAAAATATTAGTCCGTGGAAGAAAAATCCTCCAAAATTGGATGAAAGGTAATTAATTCCACTGGTTCAGAAAGTCCTTTAATTGTGCAGGGTTTCTTAGGGAAGCACCTCCAGATGCTTGCTCTGTTTGGGTTGGAAGGGACCTTAAATATAATCTAGTTCTAACCCCCAGTGTGACTGCAGTTAATGCTTTTAAGGATTTATACTGGATATTCCTGTAACCCACCTGCATTGGGAGATGCCTGAAACCACCACAATCTGCATCTGAAACAGGCAATTCCATGTCCTCACTGGCTGCCAGGATGGAGGAGCAGGCAGTGAAAATGTGCCACTACCAACACACCTGCCACTTCCCTCGGAGTGAGAGCAGACACAAAGGCATCTGTCTGAAAATAATAACACTTTATTTGATTCTTTTTTTGCGTGTGTGTTACATTATCATAAATGTTCTCTAGTCTCAGAAAACAAAGCCCTAAGTTTGTAAAATAATGCACATACAAATCTCTTCTTACAGGTATTAAGTATACAGAAATATACAAAGATTTCTCTATTACTGTAATATATCATCAGAATGCCCCACATCCCACATTTTTACTCAGGTCCACTGTACCGGGAAGCGTAAACTACAAAGGTAACAAGCAACCTGAAAAAGACATGGTTTGTATAATATAATTACATTATATGTATATATATATATCTACAACAGTGCAAATATATCACAGCGTGCAGGCAGCGACAGTCTCTAGAGAAGCAGAATAAAATGGATTCGTAGTAATGCAAATGCATTACAGAAACAAGAGACAACAATGACATATCAGATATACAGAATATGCACACTTCAGCACGCTGATTTGAAATCATACCTTGCATTGACTCTTGCTTTGAAAAACAAAAGAACCGAATGTTAAATAATTCAGTGACAGGTTCAAGGGCAGTATCTCACAGTAAGGTCAGCTGACTCAGATAAGGTATTTGATAAATCTTTACTGACACAGGTAAAGGCTTGGCTCCACTGCAGGACTTGTTATCTTCTTTTAAGATATATCAGTGTCATCGTCTCAAATTTAATTTTCTTTTGCCATAATTTAAGAGAATTTTTCCCTTTTTTTTTTTTTAAATTGATCAACAACTAATTCACATTTGTAAAGGTTGGTATAATTATCATTGAGGCCAGGAAAGTTGGTTTCTGGAAGTAGCAGAAAGGAGTTTGTATAATGATTACCCTAAATGGGCCACTAAAATAAGCTACAATGGGGTCAGAAAAAAAGACATCACAGATGCCACTGAAGTAGAAAACCCCATCAACCTTTAAAAGTAGAAACTTCCATGTTGCCTTGCAATCTGCTTAAAAAGTAATTTTTAAATTTTTTTCTTCTAGAAAGTGTAAAGCACACCCAGAGATCCAGCACATTGGGGGTTAGGTAGCTCAAAGAAGCCTCAAAGTCATCCCTCCACCTTTGACCATCCTGCACTGTTCCCAAGCAGCTCATTTCCACACCCCACGTGGACAGCAGCCATGAACATCCAGGAAAAAAGGGACACAAGCAATCAGTAAGCATGGGCTGAGCTGCATGGAAGCCCCCAGAAAAAAAAAATATGGATCAGCAAAAGCTGGATATGTCTCGAAGGTATAACCAGTGCAGGGAATGCAGACTGAGCCATGGCCATGTCTTGTGCCAAAGGAGACACTTTTTGACTGGTCACCCTTTGTTTTACTGTGGTGGCAACGGGTCTCCACAGGAATCTAAATCTCTAAAAGAAAGGTTCTACAGTTGACAACTGCATAAAATCATCATTCATCGTAAGATTTCAAAATAACAAAAAGACAAAAGCTAGATTTGTGCTCTATGGTACAATTACTCCTTCAGAAACCCTGTGTGAAATATGTACAGAAACAGAAATAAAGCATTAAACAGAATTAAAATGGAACTTGCTGTGCTTGCAGGCTCAACCTGAAACTTTTAGACATGACATATGAAGAATGATATGTGGGCTCATAAAAGTCACTCAGTGGGATACATCACAACAACCTCTTTGTGTATTATGGAAACAGGTATTTAAGGGGAGGGCAGCAGGAGTCGATCCCTGAAAATGCTGCTGCCCCTGTTCACTAATGGCAGAGCTCCTGATTAACTCCAGTGGCACTCAGCACTTAATTTATGCACTCACCAGTGCTGTGTGGCACTGCAGTGATCAGCCTGTCACAAGCTGTCACAGAGGACATGACACGGTGTCATTTTCTGCCTACTTCTAGTTCCCAACAGCTTTTCCCATGATCATCCTTTATAAATGGATCTCCACACAGAAATTCCTGAGCGGTTGCACCCTATGGGGCTGTTCTGGTAGGAAATAAAGGATGGGATCCAATAAAGGATGGAGACTCTCAGTGCTGTATTTACAGAAATATTTTGTATTGTCTTTTACAGCAGTAGCCAGATTAAGTTCTAGTTGGGCTTTGGCCCTTCTAATTTCTCCTTGCATGACCTCACAACATCCTTGTAGTCCTGCTGGGTTGCCTGCCCTGTCTTCCAAAGGTCTACACCCTGTGCTGTTCCCTGAGTTCCAGGCAAAGCTCTCTGCTCAGCCAGGCTGGTCCCTCTCCCCCTCTGGCTCCTCCTTTGGCACATGGGGATGGATGCTCTGCTCCTGCTGTGCCTTTAGGGTTTCCTTCTTAAGGATCTTCATCTTTCCTGGACTTCTCAGCCCTTCAGGGCTGCCTCCCAAAGGACTCTGCCCATCCCAGCTCCCAAACAAAGTCTGCCCTCTAGAAGTCCAAGGTGGCAGTTCTGCTGCCACCCCTCCATCTCCCTGAGAACCAAAAACTCTCATTCCATGATCACTGTGCCCAAGAGAATTTCCAGCTATCACATCACCCACCAGTCCTTCTCTGTTCACAAACATCTCCAGTGGGGCACCACCCCTGGTTGTTTCCCTCACTAGCTGTGTCAGGAATTACCTCCCACACACTCCAGGAAACCCTTGGACTGTTTCCTCTCTGCTGTGTTATATTTCCAGCAGACACTTGGCAAGTTAAAGTCTCACACAGGAACACGGGGGATTGATCACAAGACTTCCCATGGAATATTTCATCTGCCTCTTCATCCTGGTTGGGTGGTCTGTAACAGACTCCCACCAGGATTTCTGCCTTTCGTGGCCTTCCCCCTGATTCTTAGAATCCAAAAATCCATCCAGCATTGTGCAAATAGGACAGGTAAGATCTCCTCTGTGAGGATCACTGGGGTGGCACAGGTCAGTGAGTACCATGCTTCCTTGCAGAACAAGAGTTTAATAAAACATTCCCTTCTGCTGAGAACACAGACTTTGACACAGAAGTGTGGATCGAACTGTCAATCACCTGACACATCCAGTGCTTGGACTCAAGTTCATTATCTCCCACTTACATAACCAGCTCTCCCTATTACATGTGCACATATTCCTCTCTTTTAATGAAAACAGGTACCTTGTGCTCTAAATTCTAAGAGGATTTCAGCACCAGACAACCTTCTATTACTCCCTTTGACCTGTAACAACAGAATCTTCTCAATTTCTTACCAGTAGCATCTGCTTTCCAAATCTTTTATTTAATTGTAAATCATAATGCTTCAAGTTATTTTTAACAGCCTTCAGGGTTTTTCAGATTATATGCACGTTTCCACGACGAAAAACAACAAAAGGAATAAGAAGGACCTCAAGTCCTGACTAATGCACACAGTAACCAAAGCAACATGTCAAAATAAGTCAAAATAGAACAAGGAGGCCAACAGGACACTAAAGCCTTCCTGAAATCCCAACAAAAATCATACATTCAGTTTTCAAGTGACTTCTAGAAACCTTCAGCCTTTTACACAACTTTTAGCCAGACTGTGACTGGTTCAAATGGTAATAGTGGCATTGACTTCAAACAGTTTATGGCTCTTTATATATGGCTATACAATTGAGGATTTGGAAATTGAGGCTTTGAAGCCTTCAGAATCTTGCTGGCCTTATCATTCTTCCAAGTGAAGCCTCCAGAGCTTCACAAAGTGCTGCTCAACACAACAGCACATGCATGCTCAGCCCATTAACCTGGGAATGTGTTTTATACCAGCCTGTTAGAATTTATCTCCACATAAAGGGAAAAAAAGCTAACCTGAGACTATGTTAGAAATCTTTGCAGTAGATGAAAACATAGTTGGGATAGATTTTAAATACGTCTGTCCTAGAGCAGTGACAAAAGAGAGTTAATGTGCAAGATAAGGAGGGAAAAAAATATTATGTCATCTATGTGTATCACTGAGTTTCCAGAGAATTATTTCTTTACTGGGATACTACAGTCTGAAAGCTTTCCTTAGAATAGTAACTTTCAGCTAAATGCTACCAGCAGAAGTCTGAAAAAAGCATATCTAACAAAAAAAAAGGAGTGATAAAAAATATCCCAGAGCAGGAATTTTCTCAGGAACACCCATGGAGGACCAGGTTTTTGGCTACCATAACACAATACCAAGTTACAGTACAGGACCACATGCTGCAGGCTAGAAACATGAAACAGGAAAGTCTAAAAAGAGAGGAACAGGCACAGATAACAAACCAGTATCCAAGGAATTCATACTGCTAAACTGGTCTGGATGGGGGAGAACAGCATCCTGTAAATTACCAGTATTGAAATGCCAGCAGAGTTACCTGATTCAGAACTCTGCAAGGGATTGTCAGGGTGGTGTTTGGTAAATGGTGTTGGCAAACACAAAACATGAACCCTGAAGGTGTTCAGTGCCAGGGATGCCACACTCTTTGACCTCAGCTGGGACCAGAAGTCAGCAACCCAAGAGTAATTTGTCAAATGCAGTCCTTTGCCTGCTTGCAAACAGTGTTTGAACTGCCTGTAATATTCACAAATACTTTGAGAGTCTTGGATAATCAAGGCATGTTGTGCCAAAGAGATTTCAGCTTGTGCCTTATTTAAAAACTGTTCACAGCTACGAGTATTATTTAGAATAGCTCAAATTCTTAATTTCTCACATCTGACAGCCATAGAGGTCTGTACCTGCTCGTGATTATGCCTGGAAAACCTGCAGAGCTGTACGAAAGCTTTCTGAGAAAAAACAGCAACAAAAATTATGCAAAGAGGCTGTGCAAGGAATTTGGGTTTTCTTCTACAGTAAAGATTGATTTTTTTCTTTCACAGGTCAACCTTATTTTCAGGGAAAGTTCAGCTAACCTTCCTAAAATACATGACTTGATTTAAAGCCTTCCAGACCACAGGCTTAGTTCAAATGTCCTGAGTTTAACAGATACACTCAATCTGTGTCTGCATTGGTAAATCAAACAGAGCTTGGGCACAGGCCAGGAAAACTGGGAAAGAATTTTCTCCCATGCTAAATGGCAGAGCTGCAGCCCAGCACAGCCAGAGTTTTTCCAGACAGTGTTTGGGCTGTGTAAAAGTCAGTACAGGGGCCATTCCCATTAGCCTCAGTTGTCTGAGGACTAACAGAGCTGGCCCTGGCACTGTTTATTTCACTGGGATAGACACAGCCATGAAGTCTTGGAAAAGTTTGTGAATTTTTGACTGCAGATGCACCAGGCCTCTCTTATCTGCTCTGCTGCCATGAGCTGTTGGGCTCCTCAAGGGTTTGCTGACACTGAGCTGCTTCCAGCCTACAAGACTTCAGCATCCTGATGGGAATAATGCATTTACAGAATGTGCAGGTCTCACTTGGGGGTCTGGGACACCAAGATAAATTCACAGTCGTGGCAGAAGGTCGTGCAGTTTGCACCACAGCTCACCAAGGTGCCCAGTGTGAGTCTGGTGGATTCATTTTGGGTTGAAAATCCAAACCCATGAAAATCTGTGACAAAATTCACATAAACTTGGAACCAGAATTGCCCCTGCCAAATTTCCAAAGGTGAGATATCCAAAACAACAGTTTCATTGATGTTCAGATCAATTGATTCCCATGTTGTGCACGTAGACTTAGGGATGAGAACAAAACTGCCTGGCATAATTAGACCTGCAGCGTTACAAGGTCATTTGTGTATTTTTGGAGAGTCCTACACAGAGTGTGCTGCAGATATAATGAACACCTCTGGATGAGGCAGTCACAGGTGTTTTAACACAGCAGCCCAAGCTTTGATCTGTGGACAGCTCTTGCACTCCTTTAACAATCACTTTAGGGGTAGATCCTGCTTTCACAATTTAATTAAAATTGAGCCTTGGAGTGCTTTGTTTTTTTTTCATTCACAGGAGGTAGATCAAACAGATAATGAGCAGAGTTAGTATCTCAAAATATCACAAATACTAAGGATTTAAAGACACTGCAAAATAATAATTTTTTCACCCATTCAGTGACAGCTTGACCATGTCTAACTGCATGTGCTATCCAGTGCTGCTTCCAAGTAGGACCACAGGTTTAGGGCAGATTCAGAATCTGCCTCTTCCTCCTATCATTACAGTTTTCAGATATGAGACCAGCTCGACAAGTAAAGCACCAGAATTCTAAATTCAGACAGAAACAAAAATAATTACTTGAATCACTTTAGGTTTCTTTTAAAAAAGTATCCATATTAAAAAGATGTCTTTACCTTATTAATACATTTACAGACTTTTAGCCAGAAGGGGTAATTCTGTGGAAAAGAACTGCAAAATAATACATAGAAAACTGCAAAGATGAAACTCTGAATTTAAAAAGATGAGAGAATTCTATTTTCTGTGCATTTTGCATCTCCTTACCTTGTCAACTAGAGATGACATTACATTATTCTGGCTACCAGGACTGATAGCCCAGCAACCTTATCCCAAAATTGGTTTTCATAAGGAAAGCTCCTGCTGCCAGGTTTCTTGTTACAGTTACACTGCCTCGGTATTGATATTCTGTGGTGTAAAATTCCCTTCTAGTTCTTCTTCCTAGTTAAAGCTAGAAAGTGTAATGAAAACATGACCCAACCCAACTGGACTGATTGGCTTAACACTGTATGTCCACTATCCCATTGTGGCTCTCCATGGGCTCGGTCAGGACAGCATCTGGCTGGGCACTGGGGACCAGCCTGCCACAGTGAGACAATGTCAAGTGCCCTCTATTGCATGTCTAAAGTTCTCCTACTGCATTGGTTTAGCTGCTTTTCCTTTACCTCTCTGCTCGGATCTTGTATCTCAGGACAAAATAGGCAATCAGGCGCAGAGAGAAGAAGAAAATCCCAAGAACAATGAAGTCCAGGTAAAGTTTGGCATTTTCTACGTCCAGTTCTCTCAGGATGGCCTCTGATTTTTGAAAGTGGCAGGTGTCATCTTTGTCACAATGCAGATCTTCTCGGTCCAGTCCGTAGATGGAGAGGATGACCCCTTCGAACCCATATCTGGAAAGAAGGAGGAGGGATTACAAGTGAAATCCTGAAGATCTGGTTAGAAGTGCAATACAATCCCTGTGAGAGCTCAGCTGAAACGCTGAGGGGGTCAATATTGTTCTGACACATCTGTCTTGGGGCACAGTTCTATCTGTGTTACAGCCAGGCACATCACATGCCACGGGCATTTTACGTAAGAGGGAACAAGGACAGGAGTTTTGCCTTTAACTGCTTCCAGCTAGTGCACAGAAAAATGTGAAATCAGGAAGCAGCACCATTTCAGCTCATATTCAGAAATTCCCCATTTAAAAGTGACATCATTATTTTGCTTTCTTTTTTTTTTTTTTTTTAATAAGCAACAGGGATACAATTACGGCTGGAAGTCAGAAATATATTAAACCCAGCACGAATCTAAAATGTCCCTTCTCCTTCCCTCTGTGCACTAATGGTTTCACTGACAATGTTCCCAGTGTTTGATCCTGCAAGGAGATAAACATCATGGATCTCATGCATCTGGGCTATCCCATGCAGGGGAAAGCTTTCTCTGGCTTCAGGAGACCCCACACAGGCCAGGCAATATTTTAAGGCCTCACCTTGAATTCTAGGTATTAATTCAAGAGGTACAGTCTCATTATCTTTGACAGGAATCTGTGTAAGACCTCACTTGGCAACAGAAAGGATTTTTTATGCCTGGGATTTCTCAGTAATAGTGCAGCCTGGGCAGGGTGGGGAAAAGCAGAACAGGAAAACTGCCCTCTCCTAATTTCAGTTATAAACATCTCAGTGTCTAGTCCAAAATATTCCTCTACTGGTTTCCTGATGGGAATTGTCCCATCTTAAGACAGCTTTGTCAGACACATACAGCATATACGGTGCCTATGGATCTGAAAGCAGCAGTTTAAATTAGAGGTGACACAAATCCCATGCCTCTTGTGGCAGTGCTACCGCAAAACTTAAAAACAGGCCTATATCCAACAAACCTATCTAGGATACAGCCAGTGAATTACACTACATTTTCTTCCAAAATGAGGTGCTGCCATCAATTTCTCAATTGGGGATGTCCCTGTTATTTCAGAAATCCATATTTATATTGCAAAATCCAGGAAGATTTTTATGCTGTGCAATCCCACTGAATTCAAAGGGACTGACACGGACTTGTGGTCAGTAACCTGTTCCTGTTTATTTTACAACACGTACAACTTGAAATGCAGTGAGATAATGTGGTTTACATCACACATATGTTTATACTCTAAAAGAACATGCTGTGAACAGTCTCTTTGGCACCCAAAATAACCAAGCAAGCAAGCAAGCAAAGGCAAACAAAGAGCATTTCCAGACGGGAGGCTGAAGGCCTCCCTAGCAGTACCTGACATAGGAGATGTAGGACATCCACTGGAGGTATGTTGGGATGGTATCAAAGCTGACAAAAAACCCAGAGAACAGAAGGACTGGGATGGCAGTAACTGGGCCCACAAAAGTTGCCACCTATGAAGAGAAGGAACAGACAGTCTCTGGTCAGAAAGACAGAGACAAAGTAAAAATTAACTTGCTCTTCTATTATTCTTCAGAGTAATTCTACTGCCAAAACTTATCATGCTTTGAAATACTAGAAAATAACTGACTTCTTTTTTTATGAGATTTCTTGTGAGGGGAAGAGCAGAAGCACAGGGATCAGGCAGTCAGGCCATGGTCTCCACAGGCTGGCACAGAGAGGGAATCAAGTGTTCTGCTGCAGAACTCTTGACAGCATCAATGCATACTGAGGTCAGAACCATCTGTTCTGCTGTGGAATGGTCACCTCAGCACAACTCCTGCCAGGAGTTACATGGCCAGCTTCCAGTCACGCCAACAGCTGCCTCTCTCCCTCCCTTTCCAGAAGTTTGGAGTTTGGGCAAGTTTTTTCCTACCTTTCCTTCACATGCATAGAAGAACCTTCTCCTGAGCTACTGTGGAAAACTTCCAGTTTGTAGGGGCACAGAAAGGCATCAGTCCTGCAGTTCCCAGGACCTGCTGAGTCTGGGATGAACAGCAAGTGACAATCCACCCAAGGAAGGGCAGAAACTTCAGAACCTCACATCCAGGGCATGTCTGTGCTCTTCACACTGATGTGAGAGGGGAGCATCCAGAGCTCTATCACAGCAAGACAACTTTCTGCCTGTCACCTCTCAACAAACACCTTGGGGACGCAGCAGCAGTGACAGGGAGCAGAACCAGGAGACAGCAGAGCTCCTGTGAGACCACAAAACACCGTGGGTACCTGGAGGGATGTGGAGGCTGCACCTATGAGCAGGCCCAGCGACTGAGCCACCAGGGATGTCATGGTCCCCAAGGCTGCGAAGAGGACGAAGCGGAGGGCGTCGGAGGGCTGGGAGGTCATCCAGTACACGATGCTGCAGTAAGCCACAGGGAACATGATCTGCAAGGACACGCACTGGGAGTTAGCCCTTGACAGCCAGACATTCCCTGTTCCTCTGAGCAAGCCACAAACGTGGGGGGTTCTAATTAATCCACAGCTCTCAGCCTTTCCATTACGTGACAGGCGTGTGATGCCTGTCATTCTACTTGGGCATTTGAAAACAGGTTTTACTCCCATCCCTTCACAATTCCCCTTCTGCAAATAAGCCAAGCTGGTCATCTGTTTATTCAAAGAATATTGTGTTGGGTCTCAGCTTTTGTGAAGTCCTGCACTCTCAGGGTGCTTCTGATTTGCCCCTGAAGCTTCATCAGACACATATGGATGGTTTTTCCACTATTCCAATGGATAGAATACCACTACTAATCTTCTTGGCAAGTGGGCTTGCCATTCATGAACTTAAATGGTCCTATTTTATTGAAGAGTAGAGCATATACCTGAAAAGGAACATCAGCCATGGTTTTGGCGAGGTAATAGGCTTTCAGGCTGTACCAGTAGTTCAGGTGCTCTCTGAGAAATACTCCCATCTCAAGGGGAACTGCAGAGAACACAGATTATTCAGTTAGACTGGCAGGGCACAATGCTGCTGCACATAATAACCACACAGTTCATCCATACCTAATCCTGCACTGCTGCAGTCCCACAGTGGGACTGGAACTCTCAGGTCTTTGACAGAGCAGCCAAAGTTTCAGTGACTTGTAATGAAATCTTAGAGGTCAGCCCCAAAAAGCTGCTCGTTGTTGAGACTATGGACCCATCTACTCAGATGATCTGAACCTTCCTTAAAGAGGATTTTCAATTAAAAGTGGTGACAAAACTTAAACTACTTGATTATTCCTGTTGGTCCAACAGGGAATCCAAAGTAACAGCGCTCCCAAAAGTTTGCCTCCGACACCACCTGAATGAGCTGATTTTATGCAGGAGTAATGACTTGGAAGACCCAGAGAAATTATCCCATCCTCCCTAAGTTCAACCACAATCTCAGGGCGTGTTTGGGATGCACTGGGATAAAGAGAAAGTCCAGTCCAGGACTGTAGCAGTGAATTCTCTAAGTTGAGAAACACTGGCAAAACTGGGGGGTGAAGAAGTGCCACTGGCCAAGCCTGTCTCTGCTTGCACAGTAGTGTTTCAGTGGGTGCAAGATTTATCCCCCCACCTGTCTTAGAAGTAGAATCACAAGTCAAATATAATCTTATACAAAGCAGACACATTCCAACACCCTTTCCAACACCTTGCTGCAATCCCCTCCCCTGCGCTGTGACAGAGTGCCCGGTACTCACAGGTGAGGACAGTCGGCATCAGCGCAGCAAACATGAGGAACAACATGGAAAAAAAGAGGAATCCCGAGTTGCTGAGGACTTTCTTGGCCTCGTTGCCAATGCCCAAGTAGAGCAACCCAATGAGCAGCCCAATGCCAATGTGGGAGGTGATCCGCAAGTGCGTCAGGACCTGTGATAAGCAAGGAGTGGCATTTATCAGAAAGCCTGGGCTCAAAAACAATGACAGTGTGGCTGAAATCAGATGGACAGATGGCAGGAAAGGAGCATGTATGTCCAGAAAATCTTAGATAGAAATCACTGAATGGTTTGGGTTGAAGACGCCTTAAAGATCATCCAGTTCCTTCCCCCTGCCGTGAGAAATGTTAATTTCCTACTGGCTAAGAAAAATTATGAGCTTCCTATGAAAATTTCTTCCAGTAAATACAGGCAGGGACTGCAAATGTTGCAACCTGAAATCTCACTGTTTGACAATATTGTGGAGTCACTGGCTCTTATTCACCAGGGGAGAGAGATTTTCTGACTAAAAGATAAATTTCCCCAGAGCAGAAGAGAAGCAGAAAAGGTATTTCAGGCTTGTATAGACCAAAGTAACTTCATCAGGAATAAATTAGCTTTCTGTGCCTTCTCTGCAATACGGTATTCCCACAAGAGGCTTGGAAGAACAGAAGAAATAATAACATTGGGAACAACTGCAATTCTTTAGAGTTGAGCAGGAAAAAAATCTTAAAAACAACACTGTTCTTCAATCTATGCATCAGAAAGTAAGTTACAGTTTCCCTTGATCTTAATTCATTAATTTAATTAATCCTTGTAGACAAGTGCACTTATAAAAAACAACAAGGGACAACAAGTTACAGCAAAGAAGCAAACTTTTTATCTACCAATTTTCTATTTCCAAAAATGAGGACTTTAAGTAGTAACTTTACATCACACTGAAATTATTATCTCTGCCATCCTGAATTTTCTGGAAAACCCAATTTTGTGACACACCAGTACAACTTCTCACTCACTTTTCAGAAGGATTAATAACTGTCCCTGCCAGCACAGAGGGGATTTAAACTGTAAATTTTTAGGCCAGATGCTTCTGAGTGCTGTGTAGAAGCTGTCGTTCACAATGAAGATGGTACAGTTAACAGCAAGACTGAAAGATGTCTCTTCTCTTTGAAATTCTGTGATAATCCTCATGGATGGGCTGCTGGACAGGACCTTTGAGGTGTATTACACTGCCTCACACCCAGCTGAACAGAGCTTTTGGCTACAAATTTTATTATAAAGCCATTCTTACCGAGTCCCTCATGATGGTGAGGAAAGTTCTTTTGAAGAGGATGCAGAACTGGGTTAGGCAGCTGGCAGAGAAGCTGTGGCAGCCTTCTGTGGAGGAGGAGTCCTGCAGAAACAGATCACAGAATAAACTCCTGTCTCTGCAGTATCTTGCTGGGTTTTCATTCACAAAAGCCCACTCACATCAGCTGAGTGTGCCCAGAGACTCCTCCACTGACCGAGGGTTTGAATTCCCTCCCTCCCCCTGCAGCCCCAAGCCTCGCCCGTGAGCTGTGATGCACAAAATACCTCTTCAGAGGGCCGGTGCCACAGGAAGGGGTTCAGCTCGTTCTCCCCACCCACGTCTCTCTTGTAGTCCGTGTCACAAATCCTCTCCCGCACAGCCCTGACCAGGCGGCTGTTCTGGTCCCCGTATTCACCAGAGGCCACCTCCATAACTGCAAAAACAGGAGGTTTAAGTCACTGCTTTGCACTTCTGACCAGGTACAAGCCTTGCTATTAAATCCCCTCGATGCTGCAGCACTGACAAAAGCAGAATTTTTCTACTACAGGCTTTAAAATGCCGTGTGCAAATTCTTATCTGTACAAACAAAATTTAAATGCATCTTTTCACAAATCTTCAGAGAGGTCTCTTCATCCTGGAAGTTAAATGAACCATTTCAGAGGAAAGGCAGCAAACATAGGTAACAAAAAAGTGACAAAAGTCTGTTTTTGGGGCACTTACCACTTTTTTGGAATTAAAAAACAACACTGAAAAAACCCTCAATGCTCTTATGTGTACAATGCCACAGTGGTACTGCTCAAGATAAAAAACCAAAACAAACAGAATACTGGAGCCACTTTAAAAAGCCACTCATATTAATTACTAGAAGACACTAAAGAATATGCTTTATCTTTCATTTCCTGAACCTGGACTCCCACCAGAGAGAAATATTCACTAAATTGTACCACTAGATGGCATTCAAATTACTTAGCAAAAAAAATTTTGATTAATTTTATTTTAAATTTTGGTTCATATAGGAACACACACACAAAAATATATGTACATAAGCATAAAATCACACCATGGTTCCCATTACCCTGAAGGTGCTGATAAAATACAAAATAAATGAAATAAACTATTCAAGTTGTCCGTACCAAAATCTGCTGGGTTGTGGTAGGTTGGGCAATTCAAGCCCAAATCTCTCAAGTAAGGGACGAGGTTTGTTACCTTCCCACGGTAAATGCACTGACCTTGACTTAGAACATAGAGCTGGAAAACAAGAAAAGAAAAGAAAAAGAAATTAAAAAAAAGGTGAAATAGTATCAAAATATTTGCACCTGCTGCCTAATAACATCTCCTTGTCCCTGTGGGAAGAGCACCTTGGCAAGACCTGTCACCACTTGAAATTAACTTTGCATGGTATTACAACTAATGGAAAATTTAATGCCTGGAGGTTGAATTCTGCACGCATTGCCTGCAGGACTTGAAACACATTAGCACAGAAACACACTAATTCCAGCCTTTGGCACATGCTGAAAATAGGCAAGGAACTGGAGAGCCAAGCCATCTAATTTCCACACATTATGGATATTTTTGGGCTGGGAGACGAGGCTGGTGCATGCAGGAATGGAAGGCGAGCTGGGACAGCTCAGCAACAGCAAACAGCTTGATCACTCTCACTTTTTTAGCCACACTATTGACTTTAAATAAACCTCCCTGCCAGACTGGCAGTCTGCAAGAGTTTGTTCACCTGTGGTGGTGGAGGTTTTCTGTCAGCTCTCACGGGTCTAATTTAAATCCTCTAACAAGACTGAAGTAATTTTTATCTAATCCAAACACACACGGTCTACATCCCATTCTTAGGGTGGAAAAAGGTTCTCTGACTAATTTAAATCAATTTTCAATACTAATTACAATTATTATTATTATTATTATTATTTCACGTGAATTAACTCTTCTCAATCTACACCTGTGTATCTAGGATGAGAATATCTACTTGCAACACTGCAGACATTGACACTGCAGCTCTCCTGCTTTTATATTGCTCTAATTTACTTCAGTGACAGCTCTGTGCACAGGAGCAGTGCTGGGTGAAGGCATGATAACCACCAGTGCAATAATCACGATTTCACAAACCTAACAGCCAGATTCTTCACAAAAACTCCACGTAAATAAAGAAAACAGGCAGAGAAGAAGGAAAAAAAACATAATCAAAAGGTATATTTTGCTCTTATTTATTTAATTTCTTTATATGATTTGTAGCCATCAACTAGAATTATACATGTTTTTGATTGAAGAGTATAGCCTTGAAAGTATAACCTACCTAAAATACACATAAAGAGAAAGTTTGAGGGCAATACCTGATCAAACAACTCAAACAGTTTTGCACTGGGCTGGTGAATGGTGCAGATGATGGACCTGCCACCCTGGGCCAAAGCCTTCATCAGAGACACCACCTGAAAACATGATGCACTATCCAAGCCACTGAAAACAAACAAAAAAGAAGTTTGTTATCCACTCAAAACTAGCACATGCATTTGCTGCTTGGTGTCTCATTATTATCCTTTTACAAATTTTCTCTGTAGCAGTTTAATTTTATCATATGCCAACCTTATGCTTTTATTTCTCCATCAGGCTTTTAATTAAGTTGGAAGCATGCCTGAGAATGAAAAAGAGTATTCTCAAAGCTGCCTTAAGGGACTTCTGCATTTTAGGGCTGCAGATTTAAATGCTCCCCACCTTAATGAATAGATACGTATTCATAGCGCTCCCAGCCTCCTCCTAGACTGATCACATTCATTACCAGAAGTCACATTTTTAAAATGTTTATATTCAAGCTGTCTTTGCTTGCAAAAGAAAATCCATGCCACAATATTTTCCTCTCTCTCCCTTCCTGCTGCAGTTTGTCTGCTTTAAATATTATTTATAGCCCCACAGTCCAGCAGTTGCAGCAGTGACCCAAGGCACCAAGTACCCAAATCAAATTATTTCTTGGCCCCATTCAGTGCTTGCAGGCAGCACAAAAATGAGCCTTTTCCAAGGACTTAGAGGTGAATAACTTTTCTGAAGCTCTGTTCTACTGTACAGAGCCATATTTGCCTATCTTTAACTTTTGGCCTTGAAGTACCTGGTTGGTTCATCGAAGAACATGACAGGAGGGTTGTTCACCAGCTCCAGGGCGATGGCAAGACGCTTTCTCTGGCCTCCAGAGAGACTCCCAGTCCTCGTGTTGGCACACGTCAGCAAACCGAGGGCGGTCAGGATTTCCTTCACCTGCAGGGAACAGAACATTCCACATGTTAGAGCATAAAGAAAAAAGCCCACCCAGCCTCTTCGCTGATTTTCATGGAGGTTGTGAACCAGCTCATGACTTTGTTCCATCACCCACACACTTAAAGCTTTTTTCCATCTAATGTAGCATTTATTAGACTCGGTGTTAACAGTTACCATTTACTGTTTTGACTCAAATTCTGCTTGTTTGTCCTACATGACCTCACTCAGTAAAGAGGTGAAAAAGGAGTGGAAATCAGTTCTTCAGTAACTCTATATTTATGGGTATGGCACTGACATCCAAAGAGGTTTGCAGCATGTGAGGGGTTATTATACAGTGACAGCAAGAAGCTTCCTTCAACAGAACTCTGGGGTTGTCTCTACAAGGGACTCTGTAACAAAAATCAGTGGTTTCTATAGAGCAGTGACCTGCTTTATCTCATCTGTTCTCCACAGTGTCCTCTTTAAAGTGCACCCATTGATTTCAAGTGCTTTCATTCCCCTCAGACTCAATTCAGTTGTCCCAGGTACTCTCAGATGTTCAGGATTTCCTCAAGGCACAGCCTCAGGAAGGGCACAGCTTGTCCCAGGGCTTTTGGAGCAAAAGCAGCACAATCCCAGGCACTATGATTTTCTCTGTTTCAGTGACTGCCTATCTGGTCTGGTAGCCCTATATAAGGGAAACAGCTCTGTGGTATCAGTAAAACCATGAGCATGAGTGAATCCATGAGCTCCATTGCTCATGCAATTAACAAACTCTACCACTTCAAAGGTAGAAAGCAGCCCAGACATTTGACTTCACCAAAGTATAGGAAACAGAGCCCATCATTTTTGAAAGCTTCAGCTGCTTGAATGGAGGGAGTTTTCCACAAAGAGTGCCTGACCTGGTGAAAATTGGTGAGACCAACCAGGGCCTGACCCTTTGCTTGTCCTGATTTTGATTTCCAGGAGTTCCCTCTCCCAGGAAGAGGGAGTGAATAAAGGTCAAAACCCACTAACCTTTGCTCTCAGAGAAAAAACCCCAACTACCTCATTCCCATTATCTCTAGGAAGGGTGCACAGGGCCCAGGCAGCACAAGCAAGGTTAACTGGAAACATAAACTGTGGTTCACTGGAGGATTTTCACTTGTCCCTGCTTTAAATGGGAGTCTGTAATCCTGCTAGCACAAGTGTATAAATTCATAACATTTATCTATGATAAACATTTACACTCCAATTTACAACAATAAAATGAATTATCTTCTCCTGCACAGGCCAGTAACACTAAGCAGAAAAGCCTTCTAGCATGTGTTGAATAAACACAGCACAGTTTATTCCCTCAAAGAGCTGCTTGTAATTACAGTGACAGTGTGAACAAGTGAATTAACTTGCTTGGCCTAACTTTACTAACGTGTAAATGAACTAAGGTTTCCAAAGTACAACATAAATTAACAGCTGTTTCGGTACAAATTTATTTTCTGATAAAAAAAAACCACCTGTGTTTACCAAACATAAGTTGATTCTTGTAAGTTCTCCCTCTCTGATTTTCAAGGATTCTTTTGAGACCGAAGAAATGCCAATTGCTCCAATTTGGAAATAAACCCAGACAAAGGACAGTCAGAAGAATAGCTGCTCTGCCTAGGAAGTTGCCATAGTTCTCATATTTCAGACAAAGTTGTACTTTTCCCCATGGATGGGTGAGAGGAGCACAGTTCCTAGTGCAGGTCCAGCTGGGTGATTTATCTCACCCCACACGAGATGCCTGAGCCCTCAGACATGCACATAAGAGAATCCAGGGTGCTAAGGTACATTAACAGGAATCCTGCAATGTCGCAGCAAGCGGATGTCGAAACACGGGAAGGCGAAGGGTCAAGCCATAAAAGATCTCTTTTATTAATTAAATTCAGCTTTTATATACAAAATGGATTCCAACCTGATTGGTCACTCATTGAACGCCCCCCGTAGCAATTGGCTACCTTGATTCATGAGAGTTTCACTACCTTTATCTTAGTTTATATAAACAAATGCATTCTTTCTCACGAGAAAGAGGTTTCTGTGCTGTGACACTGCAAAACCTGTGAATTTAATTCAGCAAATCTTTTACAATTTGCCAGTCTCCTCCTGAAAACAGCTTTCATGGAGACTGCAGTGAACATTCCCTCCTAATGACACATGTCAACCTTGAGGTTATGATTTATTCTGTCATTACAAGTCCAGTGAATTCAATATTAGCTAAAAAATGTCTGCTTTACAGAGCTCACTTCATGGCTATTTGGCATCCCCCAAAATTCTGGTTTGATGGGAAGTGTACATACCATTTCTCTCCTCCCTTCATCTTTCTCTTGAAGTTTCAGATGAGCAGATACCTGGAATGCAAAGCAATGGAATTTGATTTTCAGTTGGTCTGAAGCACAACCACCAATGTTGATTGTTACAGCAGACATCTCAGGCACAACACCCCAAGGCACCATTAAAACAACTTCTTTCAACCCAGTCAGAAAATCTGAGGTTGAACTATAATGTTCCAGTCACAAGCAGTAAATAATTGAGAAAATAACTAATTTGACTTAAGCAAAGCACCTGACAAAAAGCATATTAGAAAGAAAGGCCATTCTGCAAGTCAAAGAGCTTGAGAGAAAAATGGGAGAGTGACATATTTTGCACATCCAAAAACTTCCCAGGCAACGCTGGAAACAGTTTATTTGTGCTTCATTCACACTGCAAGGATAACTGAGCTCTGCCATTCTCCAGGATGCAAACAAGTGAGCACAGAAATAAATAATCTTGTGAAAGATGTCATCTGCTGTCCTGAGAGGCAGCTCCACAAAACATCATGATTAACCTTTATTAAAAGCAATTAAACTGTTAAGCAATTATTTTTTGTCAGAGCCTTGATTGATTAATTTTAGACAGCAAGTATAAAATCTGGGCCCAATTCTGCAAAAGTGGTCCCATGGGATTCTGACGAAAACACTCAAGTAAACAAAAGAGAAGAAAAACTTCTCCACAGAAAAAAGCCTTTGCAGAAAATTAGCCATACAAAAACTGGAGTGATTTCTTCTGGCCTTAAAATTTGTGAATTAAGCTGGCACTGTGTGGGCAATCTAAGCCTTATTTTGTTAACAACCGCTGAGAAAAACTGGGTCATTTCTCAATCTGAGCTACAGACACTTCCAGACTAACTGGTCAAGTTGGCAATTCATAAACTTCTTGATGCTATGAAAACCAGTGAGAAGAATTAACATTTCCTGTACATCTCGGACTTGTTCTGCTCCTGGTTTTTTCTCATGAAGAAATGAAAGAGATTTTATACAACATCTTTATTTTTAAAAAGGCAAAAAAAAGAGAAGTGGCAGAGAGATCACATTGAAGTGTAAATCAAAACTTTCAGTCAGAACATGCAAGATGGGGAGAAAGAGAGAGAGATGAGGTTACTCATCCACCACCCAAGCAAACAAATGGTCCCTACAAAGGTTCGTTTGTGAAGAATTTCAGGTTCCATTCTCTAGGAGATCTAAGGAACAGACACTTAGCTCTCCTTCCAAATCATAATGCTGGGCACAAATTGGAAATTATAAAGCTAAAGAATCCCTAGAAGGATGAGCCCTAAATGGAAATCAAGGCATCATCAAATTCCAAGAACTTCCATTGAGCAGGACCAGACAGAGGTAACAGCTTGTGGCACTGCCAGGAGTAAGAACAAGGGCACAAAACAAATAATTTTCCATTTTCCCCTGCTCAGAGGAAAGCAGAGCAAGAAGCAAAGCTCACCATCATAGCTTCCTGGACAGTGAGGTGAGGAAGGAGCATGTCATCCTGCATGATGTAGCAGGAGACTTTGCGGAAGGAGCGCAGGTCCCGGGGCTGCCCATTGATGAGGATTTCTCCTTTCATTCCCGTCTCCCTGAAACCAAACAACAAAATAACCAGAGGTGGATCTTGCCTTCACTTGTGCTGCGTGTGGAAGTCTTAGGTAGTTATTGCCACTATGAAATAAATTTGATAGAGTGGATAGAAATTAACTGATTTCATGATTATGCTCTCTTTCATTCAAAGCTTCATGCCATGTTGCTGAAAATTTTACTCAAAACGTGTGCTGTCTTATATAAATATCTGAAAAAATATCAAGATGTTAAAGTATGGCCTTTTTAGGTTTCTCTATCCTGTTCCTTATGACCCACATGACAAAAAGACAGAGACGCCTTGTATTTGGCCATACAAGAGGGGATTTAGAGAGACAAAGCACAGACACTTCAGTCACTGCAGTTTGGTCAAGAAGACATCAACATTATGAAGTGGTGACCAAAAAGAGTAGATTTTTTCAAATGTTTATGTGATTTAAAAAACATCACAAGCATAAGACACTGAGTCAGATTTGTTACACAGCCAAAAAAGGAGATTTTCTTTGTATGTGTGTTTTGGATTTTAAATTGCTTCTTATTTTTGGATCAGACCTGTTAAGAGATAAATCCCAAGTGGCCAGAACAGGACACAGAGAAAAAAAAAAATAAGCAATAAGAATCTAATTCAAAATCTTTGAAGTGCCAGTTTTCAACAAACTCGTAAGCTAAAATTTCTTCTGCTGTTGTCTCCAAGGAGGCTTCAGGCTCAGTGATCTTATCTTAACTTTGGATTTTGATTGGTACTGACCTGTATCCTGCCAGAATATTCATGAGCGTTGACTTCCCAGCTCCTGAAGGACCCATAATTGCAACGAGTTCTCCACTGCTGAACTTCCCTGAAATTCCTTTCAAAAGGGTCTTATAACCTGGAAGAAGAAAAACAAAAGTTCACTGAACCCTCAACAATCACATCTGGGGAGCAGTGAAACAATGCAATGTTCATTTCCACTGAACATTGATGACCCACAGGCATTAACAGGCACCTCCTGAGAGGTTGAAGCCAACATCAGCACACTGCAATAATTACCAAAAATAACTATCAAAAGCCAAATTGTGAGTGGGAGCAGCAGCTTCCTCCCATGACAGCAATGGGATTACAGGGTCTCACACTCCTCGATGATTTTCAGACAGGGCTATGAAGCCTTGCTGCCATTCTCTGAGAGCCCTCCCAGAGTATTTTACCAGGGTGCTGTTGAAATAGCCAATACTCCACAGCTAACATGACTCCACAGTCTTGGAGCAGGCTGCCCTCCAGTCACTGCAGTTTCAGTGCCAAAATTCCACCCTCTCACCGAAACAGCAACTTCTTAGGGAGAGCAATAGCCAGGATCTCAGACCTTTGCCTTTTCCATAGAAGAGGTACGACAAGAACCACAGCAAAAGGAGACACACAAACTGCTTCATCCTCTTACTACAAGGACTCTCTTACCACAAGAACTCTAAAGGCTTGTCTAGGCAGGGAGATTGACCACAATAACTCTATAAAAATAATTTACAGGGAAATACTCATTCCAAATCAAGACCATTCAGGGTTTTTTTTTCTCATTTAGATTAATCCATTTCAAAACATCATGCCATGATAATTACAGGATTACAGGCCACTATAATTACATCCTCAGGCAAGGATGTTCTAGAATGCCAACACCACCTCCTTCAAGCATTTCAACTTATTTCTGAGTTAATTATGTCAGCATACCTTTATTAAAAGCCTAAACTCCATATTAGTCTAGGTGTAAGCAAACTGGACTCCAATGAGAATTCCAGATTTGGAGTAGTTGCATCCACCTTGTCCTGCAGGATTTCCATGTCAAGGCATAAAAACTGTGTGGGGAAGTTGGAGAGAGACCTGACCAACATTTAAACTTCTCAGGATCTCTTTCCCTTTTGTTGTTTTTTTTGTTTGTTTGTTTGTTTTGTTGTTGTTTGCTTACTTTATTTTAATTACTAGTGCTTCTAGTTAAAACTATTAATAATAAAAAAATGCTAAGTAGGGTGTCAAAAACCAATCTCATATGTCAACAATGTTTATGCTGTTCAATTAAAACCAAAACAGAGGGGTGGAAAATCCATTTACATGCAGACTCAGGATTTGGCAATCCATCTTGCCACACTGGGGGATATGCAAGCAGAAGGTTCATTCCACATGTAAACTATCCCAGACCTGTGGCTGGAACATGGAAATGCTGTAAAAAAATCACATTGTCTGCAAGCTCCTAGAAAAAAGAATGGTGGGTTATCTTCTTCTGGTTTCTCTTTCTTACTAACTTCAGAATTTGTTTTCATCTGCACTTATTCTCTTTAAATTTTCTTCCTGTCTCTATTCTCGGTTCAAACTCCCCCTATGCCATAGGAAAGCAAACTCTGCACCAAAAACATCATCGTGCTGCTGTGGGGTCTCCCAAATCCACAGCAAATCCTTTTCCCCAAGCACACCACAGCCCGGGGGAATGCAGTAGCCACAAAAACTCTCTAGAAATATCTGATCCTACTGCTTTCTTGGCAAATGTCCTAGAAAATGGAATTGACTAAATGGATCAAAATAACTGTTTTCTTGAGTGCCTTTTTTTTAAATAGACCAAAAATTTTTCACTCTAAATCTTGCCCTGGGCCTAAAGGAAACAACTTGTTTGGAAGCCACGAGGTGGCATGGGTATGAAAATAGCAGTGTATTTGTTGCCTGTTTATGGCACAAGTCCTGAAAAGGAAAGCAAGGACAGTCTATCAAAAGGAACAGTGACTTTGAAGAGAGAAATCCATGGCACCCCCACAAGGTCAACCAGCTTGTCCTTCACACCAATGCCACCATCCCCACCAGCATCTGAAGGGAAAGAGCAAGGAACAGTCAGACCTTTCAGACATGACAATATTTAATGAACAGGACCTGTAGGGACAAAGTCCTTCATTCTGTCTCTTCAGTGCAAGGAGAACCAGCTCCCTCCCAAGCCTGTTAAACCTGTAAGGGACTCCAATATTGGAAGGTACCACAAATTACTTGCATTATGCACCCAGGCAGTAAATACTGCACAGATTTTTAAGGGAGGATAAAAAAGTGTGTACTGACATCAACAAGGGACATGCAACCTAAAATACAGACTCAGCAGCTGCAAACATGTGGTTACATAGATATCATTACCTGACACTGAAACGTCTCCTCTCCCTAAGTATGACTGTGAGATTTAACATTACACACATTAAAGTCACTTTTCCAAAAGTTTCACAAATGATGATCAGTTTACCTTTAACTGCAATATCTTCCCCCTCATGACCTGCACATGTTTCTGCCCCTCTGATGGAGGTTTCCTTTTAAAATATCTTGCACACAATGTTAAATCAGAGAAGGGCTCATCACACAGACACAGAATCAGCTTGAAAAAGACCTCCAAGATCATCAAGTCCAAGCTTTGACTGATCACCAGCCTGTCAACCAGCACAGAGCACTGAGTGCCACGTCCAGTCATTCCTTGAACACCTCGAGGGATGGTGACTGCACCACCTCCCTGGGTAGTCCATTCCAATGCTTGACAACCCTTTCTGCGAAGAAATTCTTCCTGAAATTCTCAGCAAGCCACTTGCAATACAGTAGAGAAATATGCTTTAAGAAGAAATAAAAGAAAAGCCCCAAAACTATGAATTTTAGATTAGGATCCCAATCACTGGCATTTTAAGTTGCTGCAAACTCAAACCCGTCTCTTCCTTTGACTGGAAGCGCATAATAAGCTTTTCAATTACAAAGGTTAATTTAGCAAACCAACAGAAAGATTTGACACCGTGGCAGCAGTGTGGTGCCCCAGAATAATCCTTTATGGGGAATTAAAGCCCCTAAGTAACCACAGTCTTCCCTTTCAGAATATCGAGGCTAATCTTCAACTGAACCAGTTGACCTAAAACTTCTATATCAGGCCACATGTCTTTCACGAGAAACCGATTATGCATTTGGAGGGGATTGTATTCTCACAGTACAGGGACTGTTTCACTTCCATCTGCCATATATCAGGAATTTCTCACCACCTTTGATCCTGGCCCATCTCGTTTTCCTCAGTCCCTGCAGCAAGTTTGGATATGGCAGAGTTTAATGGAAGGCTGAACCTCAAAGCCAGCTCACCCCAAGGTGGATGCACATCACAGACCCTTCAGTTCCTGCACCACAGCACCTGTCTCCCTTTGGACTAGACTTACAGCAAGGAAAAGTGTAGCATAGTGACTTTCTCCTTTTCCACTTCTGCTAAAATTGTTTCAATTTCCAATGGAAATCAGCGTTGTGACTTTCTCCTTTCCCACTTCTGCAAAAATTGTTTCAATTTCCAATGGAAATCAGCATGGCTCTTTCAGTTTTCCAATGTCCCCTCCTGAAGGTACAGTGACACAACCTTTATATATTTAATATAACATAGGAATATATATTTAGGAGCTGATACCTGTGGGAATCTTAATATCAGTTTTCAAGAACTACTTAAAATACGGATTTGACATTAACGCGCTGTCACGAACCAGAACAACCCCTCAGCAAATCTCTCAGCCCAACCCCCTGAAAACAGAACACAGCAGAAAGAAATCAGAACTGAAACACAAAATTCTAGTGGTACAAAATTTTTTGGTCTTAATTTCACCTCATATTACATTCCAGAGTTCACATGCTTCTCTGGAGAAGCAGAATGTGTTTTGTTAGGATTTCCCGTGAAAGCAAAGGTGAGGCACTGTGATATTAGACCTGATTCACAGCTGAACCACCTGCCTGGCCTGACCAGACTCCCATTCCAGAGGTGGAATTCCCTCCCTGCCCGGCAGCAGCACAGAGCCCACATCAGCCCCTTCTTCAGTGAGTGGGCAGAGGTGACCTCGTGTTTCTGATGAAGATCGTAAGGGAGCTCTTCTTGCTACAGTCAACAAAATTTTTACTACTGGAATCAGCAAGGGAGAAACGTGTTGATGGTTTTACCTGATTCCTCATGGGTTTCACAGAGATTTTTGGGGAGATGTGGTTTTACCGTTCCCACAGAAATGATGATTAATCTGGAAAGAAGCAAGCCATCCCCTCCACATCCTCGGGGTAGGAGCACAAGCTTCAGGATGTGTCTGAATCAGCACCAATAAAAACATGACCAAAACTCACTCCTAGCTCACAGTGAATCTCCTCAGGTAAATACCACCTCTAGGATTTTGACTGAGATGCTTCATTCATTTGCATTTCGTTGTCAGTAATACTCATTTGTTACTCAGAGAAATGTCACACCGACTCCTGGAAGTTTCTAGGTGTTGTAACCTACTTCTGCCTCCATCAATAGGCACCCAGACCCCGTCTCAGGTCCCGGGTGAGCACAGCAGGCTTTCCCTGCTCGCTGCAATTAGAGCAGGGTTTGCCCTTCCCAACGTATTTGAACTGTTTCTCTTTCATCACAAGCTCTTCTGGAGGCAGGAAATCTCTGCTGGTGCCCTGCAAGTGCCACTGGCCTGAAACGGTTCAAAGGTTTCTCAGAACAGTTACTGAAGTTAAAGGTAGCACAGGAAATTTCGCCTCAAACACCACAACTTTGGCAAAACTATAAACAACTGGCAACTGAGCCACAAAGAAATCAGCATTTGGCACTTAAAAATCAAAACCAGAGACATCATAACCTGCCCTTTCCACACTCTCTGCCAGGCACGAAAGAAGAATTCCTTTATTAAAAATTAAATAATTATACAAGGACTATATATCCCCATCTTTTTGTGGTGCTTTTTTTAGATAGGATGTATTCCTGCTAAGAAATATCCACTTTGAAATACAGAAGATATTTCTGGCAAGTACTGTATTACTAACCTGCCTTACTTTAATGCTTTCAACAAGAAATATACATTTTAAAAAGCAGTTTAAATTGCAATAGACAAATTTGTTCTCTTACTGTGCTATCAGCCAAATTGTTTCTTAAATCATGACAAGAAACCGCAGCCAATTCCTTGGCACTGTATATTGACCCATTAAAGAAACTCCTTGTATTTTCCTATTCTAAAGTTTATAGGCTCAGCCCTCATCTCATTTCCTCTTGTATCAATTAAAAAATCCCCAAATTTATGCAGAAATCCAGGGAATTCTCCAACCCGAAACTGGAATAAGGGAAAGTGGAACCAAGCTGCCACATCTACATCTTTCCCCTTGAGGCAGGAGTAAGGAGCCCTCCTATTAAGGAAAAATGCTCCTAGAAAATTCATGACTTTGCTGCTGCCCCTGAGAGCCACCAGAGCCACACCTTGACGGCCAAAGACCATTCCCTGGATTGTGAACTGGACAACAACTGCACAAGTAAGGGAAAACCAGGATAACTTAGTCCCATATCATATTGAAGGGAGAGTTAGTGACTTCTGGCTGAGAGAAAGACCTTGTAAAGTCCATCCAAACACTGAAAACATCCTCATGTGACCTGTCAGACGTTTCATTTGTAGACCCTTTAGATTTATAGCAGAAAACTGAACAGCTGGGGAATACTGGCACAAACTCTACAGAGAAGCACAAGATGAGAAACACACACAGATAACAGCTCAAGGGCAGATTTACATTTGGAGATGTAATAAAACATTAGCTAGGAAACATTTCTCTCTATCATTTCTACATCATCCTTTTCCATACATCCAGGTGTAAATATGCCAGAAAAAAATTCTCTTGCCAGCTTCTCCTCAATCTATTACTCACTTTCTGCCTCAGCCCTTTTTTCACTCCTGAGATGAAGCCACTCTCACAGAAAAATATCTTTGTGTTTACTAGAAGGGACTGCACCAATCTGCTTCACCCAGTGATAAGATGAAGTAACTTGGGGCTTTTCCCCTAAACCAATGTTAGATCAAAGGCAGGGTGTTTCCCTTAGCTGGAATACAATCAGGGAGGTGTTTGCCATGTATTTCTAATTCTGCTTTAACCAGCCAGGGCACCGTGTTCCCCACCCACTACCTGAGTACAGAACACTTTCCTCTCCCTGCTCTCAACAGGGTTTGTTAATGTTTCAGTTTGTAAATCCTCAGTTGAAAGGAATTATCTGTATCAGTTGATGATTATTTAAATAATTTGAATTTTTAAAACCCTCTTGATGGGGATTATTTAAATGGAGGTTTCTTTCCCAAGCTCCACACTGAGTTCAAACAAGCTTAAGTTAAAGTGAATTACAGGTACCTGGGAAGAAAAAAGGCATCTTTTAACTCCCACAAAATCTGTGGGACAGAAACAGCTTTCCTGACATACCAAGTGAGAAAACAGATTGCTTTAATAACAGGTACCTTCCTAATTTTATACTGGCCTGAACTGTACCTCTATAAAGCCTGGAGGGGCATAAGTCACACCAGAAATAGTAAACATGTTTAAGGTAACTGTCTGCCAAATAAAACCTGTGTGTGAACTCATATGTCTTTGGTTCATGACTCTGCCATCCACTGTGTATCACAAATGAATAAACCCAATGATGTACCAATCATTTTCTCACTCTCGTTTTAGAATCAACACATCCACATATTTCTGTTCTGTTCACACAGTCTCTCGGGGACACTGAACAATAGGATTTTCCATTGTCTAAGCTCTGAGCCCTGCTTTAGGACAATTAAGGGAATTTGCAATTGTAATGTATTCTTGTACCTTGCCTCAGAGAAACGACCTTCGTTATGTAAATGTCTATAAAACAGCATGCCAGGCACCAAAACATCAGGACAGAAAGGGCAGAAAAGCCAAGTGAGTGCTTGAAGTAACCAAATCAAGTTCCTCTGCCTCACAGTTCGTTCCAACTCAGAAATGAGGAATTTATTTCTCGCAACTTAAAATAATAACTCTTTCAAGCTTTACCAAAAAAAAAAAAAAAAAGAAAGAAATCCTCCTGTGGGCTGCAAAGCTCTTTCTTTGTAGTGGACTAAACTGCATTTCTTAATATAGCCCACAGGCAGGCCTTCTTAGACATATTGCTCTTGATCCACAGCCGATTTCCCACTTAGTGGTCACGGGGCGGATTAGCCGTAACTTAGACGCAGGGCTTAGCCCGTGCTCACAGCGAGGCTTGCAGTGCTCCATCCACCTAATTTGACACATCTGAATGTTGGGTGCTTAACCTAAATTCATTTCTAGGGCCCATAAATTATCAGTGGATTGGAACCGGCACACTGAACTGGTGATTAATTCGACTCATTTTGCATTCCTGTTCTGGGAAGGGATAAAAAACCCTCTGGAAGTGCCTCTCTCTTAAACGCAGTGGGAGTTTAGGACAATTAGCTTGGGTGGGACACCCAACCTCTCGATGCTGTGAGAAATCCCATCCACTGCCAAGCAAATTATGGCTGATTTCGGTATCTTTTTTGTGGTTCTAAATGTCAGTTTGATCGTGGTCCCTCATTTGCCTGCACAATTGCAGCAACTGAGAACACCAACTGCACACTCCCAATCTTCAGGCTGGATTGGAGCTCCACACCTTCAGATGCTCCCTGGGAACTCATCAAGAAGAGCAGCCTGGCCATGTTCAGGATGTACAAAGGTATCGGATGCTGTGTTTTTACTCTGTCTTTAATATCTGGCACTTACTTTGCACTCTGATGACCTGGGACAGTTCACACGTTTTTTCTTCACGCTATCCACTAGCTCCAGCACACAACCCTGGGTTCAAACTTAACCAGAGCATCTCAGAGCCTGAAAAATCCAAATGAGCTTTGGAAGATGAGATGTTCATCAGAAGCTAAACGTTTGAGGACAAACTTAAAAGCAGGTTTTGAATTTTATTTGTGTGAATGCCTAACGTTTGACACCAGTGCACTTCCTTTGTGCTGAACAGTAACTTCCTTCTGTGGCAAGTCAGAAAAACACACAGCAAATTGGAGCCTGGAGAGTGATTGTGAGCTCCCAGGCCAAGATTTATGACACAAAATCCCCAGTTACTGTAGGTCAAGTTGTATAATAAAAGAGAAGGATGAGAAGATGGCAAACCAGGCAAGAAATCAAGTTCTAGCACAGGAAGAATCTTAAACCAAGCTGTGGATTATAAAGAAGCTGAGAAGTCCTTTAATTTCATTGTTCTCTCAGATCCCTGGACTAGATATTAAACTTATGCAAGACACTGGATGTGACAGTTCACATTGTGCAGTCAAACAAAAAAAGCCCTGACTAAGTAAAGATTCCTCTCCTTTGAAACCCTGAAATAAGAGTTATGTGCACCATGCTCTTTCTCTATTATCCTGGTTGCTCATCACATTATTTTAGTATCAGAATGCTGCTCTTTTTCAGAATAACTAATTAGAGATGACACTCTGTTAGGCTTGCAAGTTCTGCAGCCCCCTAAGTTTGAGTTTGAAGGCTTAATAGACTATACAACCCCACTCCCAAAGTCTGGAGAACACAGAGCTCCCAGGGACAAAACTGAAGTGTTTGCAGGTGGACACAGAATTCATAGATATTCTTGAGACATGTTCCTCCAAAAGTAGAGAGGAGCAGAGGAAGTGCCAGCAAAATTGAGAGCAAACTCCTTGCTCCTGTAACTACAGGTCCCACCTCCCCACCGTGCTGGGAGATGGATGGGTTTGTGCCAGCCCCCTCTAATTCTGTGGTTTTTATTATTATGACCACAGCAGAAGCACCTAAATAACCTATATTTCCTTGTATTCACCTTTTCTGTCTCCCTTTATTTGGTCCTGCAGCTCAGTTACAGCTCCCTACTGGGGTTTTACAGGGTAATTACCATTATATGTGGGTCCAATATTATTCTTATTCTTATTTTCTTATTCTTATTCTTATTCTTATTCTTATTCTTATTCTTATTCTTATTCTTATTCTTATTCTTATTCTTATTCTTATTCTTATTCTTATTCTTATTCTTATTCTTATTCTCATTCTTATTTTCACTCTTCTTCTTCTTCTTCTTATTTCACTCTTATTCTCACTTTTATTCTTCTTATTATTCCTGTTCTTGTTACTATTTTTATTATTGTTATTATTATCATGTTACATCCATGTTAAGATTCAGTTCCTGTCGGTTTTTCTGTGGAATGTTTCTGCCTGAGAGAGTTAAAGCTGCTCCTCTTCCCTCCACAGGCACATGGAGCCATATGCCTGCAGCCAGGGATAGAGAACGACAATTAAATAGGTCAATGAACGAAAGTAACCTTCGAACATGAATGCAAATAAATCTCTACTTGCAGCAGGACCTGATGGCTCCAGAAGCAGTATTTACATGTTGAAGGATTTTAGAGATCTGGGGCATAGCTTGTACTTTGCCTGCACAGAAAATAGCTACCCTAATTTATCTTCAACCCTTAGGAAATATGAAAGGAGGAAAAAAAAAAAGTATGAATGACGCACAGCCTCATGTTTCTTCTGACTCTAGTAGAATTGTCTTTTCCAAGCAATATCCATACCTAATCTTTGTTTGATAATTGCTTTTTGCTGCCTTTATTTTTTTTTAATTGCCTTTGTTTCTGTTACTTAAGCACGCAGGAAAGGTCTTTCCTGACAAAAGAAAAGCCAACCCAATTTGAAATGAAAGGCTGACACATTCCCTCGAATGACAAACCGAAGTCACGAGCCTGACACACTGTGAGAGGAAAGCTGTTTACGTGTGACAATCAGGCAGAAAGCAATTTCTCATAATTGCAGTACCTTCATACCTCAAGGTACAAATAGTGTTATTCACAGCCTCACAAACAAATAAAACCCAAACTCTTCCCAACAGCCCTTTCCTTTTGAAAAAAAGAACCCAAAAAACCAAAAAAATAAAATTTCAAGTAGGAGATATTCCGCAATATCCCAGCAGCTGTTCTGAACTGAACTGCCCCATCTGCCTTCACTGCCAAGCGTGGATGCAGCTGGGTCACTCTGCAGCGAGGGAGCAGAAAGCCTTCCTCCCTCAGAGAACACTGCTCTGGCTCTCCTGTGCTGATGTTGGGAGTCCCCTCTCACCGTGCATCTCTCCCTCCCTCCTCCCAACCTCTCCCCGCTCACTGCACCCAGAGCAAGAAGGTGGGAGTGGGAAACAGCAAAAGTAAAACTTTGGCTCTCTCCTCCTACCCGCCTGTGTGAGGGTTAAAGAGGAGCCCTGGGGCTTTCCAGAGTTACAGCAGAAGCAGCTGAAGTTATTTAGCATCTCTTTCCTCCAAATTGGGCCTCTTGGCAACATCTGGTTCAAAGAGCTTGGTGCATGAAGAAAAGCTTTCCCTAATACTTCTGTGTACATCTTCATCACAAAATCTGTGTTCAACTGGAATGTGATGAAATGTCTCCTGTAAACTGCATGGGGAAAAACCACTTTTCTCAGCCCTTGAGAAACAGTGTTTTGTCTGAAACAGGCTTCTGCCATGATTCACATGCTCACAAGACAACACTTTGCCCCCAGCCCTTACAGACAGGAGGAGAGACATTTCTTGGATTTTGAGAAATGTTTCCAGTCATGGCCACTGCAATTTAAAAGCTGTCAGAGAGTCTGATGTCAAGAAAAAAACCACAGTTTATTACTCAGCTTTGGAAACTCAAAATGCTACATTTGACTCCAAACAAATTCCATTTTTTCACATCAGTCTTACTCAGCTGCACTGGTGATGACAGGAAGAACGGGCAGTCTCGGCCACCTGACCTCTGAATTACTCCTGCCTGTCCCTACCCTCTCAAACCAATTCTGCTCTGCAAACTGCAAGAGACACTTCCATCCCCTCCCATTCCTGCTGCTCCTCTCCCATTCTCTCCCACAAGAAGCTGAGGAATGCTTGGAGCCAGGAGGACCCTTTGAGACACACTCAGGGGCAAACAGCAGAGGTGTTTTTAAAAGCACATTTTAAGCTCATGCACTGGGTGTTTAACCCTGCTGTACACACCCAGGAGCAGAAACATGGATAGAAACTTCCTGATGGGCCTTCAAACCTAGAAAAGCTCTGTCAGAGGGAACGGGAGCCGTGTCTGGCAGAGCTGCTGAGGCTGAGGCAGCTCTGACAGCAGCAGGACATCCCTGCTCCCTGCCATATGGACAGCTGGAGCACGTGTCCTGCGAGACTTCTATTTTCAGAAATAGCCACACGGATTCTGATCACTTCTCCTCCAAACTCTCGAGACTTTAATGAAACAGAAACACAGGATAATGTATTTACCTTATTTCAGCACTAATCTAGCAAGAGATACAACCTATGAACCTGAATGCAAAATTAAAGGAAAACCTGAAGTGTATGCAGAAATAAACCCTGGATTACCTCCAGTTCTCACATTTTACTTACAACAACTGTGTTTTTACCTTTTTTCTAGAATATTTACACTAATGAAGTTGCCCAAATTAAAATACTTTTCATTGTCAGCAAACTAAATATAAAATCCTCTAAACACCACTGAAGTAATTACCATCTTCTGTAGCACATCAGTGCCGAATATGTTACAAACAAAAGCCACTGCACAGGGCATTGCTGCTTCTGGAATGGAAATGAGGTAGAACAAGCACCTTTCAGCACTTTCTCTGATTTCTGCTTTTTTTTTTTTTTGCATTTGGAGAAGCTGGCCGCCCTCACATGGACATACATCCATTGCATTAGCATAAAGTACTAAATTTCCATCTGTTTTTAAAAGCTCCAGCTGACCTACATTTTATGTTATGGATTAGTTGAAGCTTATAGAGCAACATGAGCAAAGCAGGAGTCTTGCTGCTAACCACATATCCTAAGCAATTAAATGCTTCATCAATAATGTCCCCACGTAAAAATCAAGAGTTTTTGAGAGAAAAACTCTTCACACACAAAATAGAAAAAAATCATTTTATATACGCACTTTAGCTGTGGTATAAATATCATCCATTTGATTAATTTTGATCTCACAGACTAAAAAAATTCAAATGTACACATTAAAATTATTTGAAGTTTAAAAAAAGAAGATGAACTTTAATTCACATTTTCAGGACATACTAAAATAAGGCATCAGACTCACTCAGCATTTTGGAAATCCCATCTTTTTGGAACTATCTACAGAATTATTAGTGAAGCGAGGTGGGAAGCAGTAACTCATATCACAAAAGCATGACTTCCACTTCAGGTTTCCATCTGAGAGAAAATTCAACTTTGAGTTTTGGTAGTGGGTTTTTTGCTTGGTTGTGTTGCTGGCAAACCAGCAACAAGTCACTCCAGATGCCAGTGGAACTCACTGAGGTGAGGATGATCCAAGACCAAGTCCTCAAATCGGATCAAGAACTCCAACTTGGTTCTCCTAAAGTTTCAAGAGTCATCCACTCAGCTGGGTTTTCCCTCTTCCTAACTATAAATTCCTCGACCTAACAGATCTCCTGCATGAAAATGTAGCCAGAAGAAAATATAGTGAAGAAACAACATCCTTCTACTCTGATGCACTGTCATTTTCCAACAAAGAGAGGATATTGAGAATTTCCAGAAGTCTTTTCATTACAGGCTCATCAGGAGGCCCTCTGTGTTAACAGCCTTTTCCCTTGTATTTTTTACCCTGCATTGGTTCATTTCCCAGTAACAACTGTAACTTCTTTTGACATTTTCTGTCCTTCTTTACAATTAGGTTATTCAGCTCTTCAGTGAAGAGGCAAAGGGTAAGCTATGGGCTGATTTAAGCTGGCTGTTTGAACTGGTCTAATTAGACAGGAGAAATTTGGTAGTAAAAGCAGCTGCTTCCTCCGCAAACTGGAAGTCCATCAAAAGAAATTAGCTGTTTTAATGGCCTGAGGACTCATGTATATCATTAGTAAGAGAGACACACATAAAAAATGTTGGTCTCCTCATATCCTTCTAATGAGATGTCTCTGTAAACCATATTCCAAAACACATCTTTTCTCCCAAAGCCAAGAAAACGTGCTTCCATTTTCTCCTGTCCACCAACTAAACTGGCAAGGACATTTCAAAAAAAATGTTGTTTAGATACATTACCAGAAAATTTAACTTGACTTGTCACTTGAGGTTTCTTTATTCCCGTATTATATGACTTTCTATCACTGGTCTGCCTATACTTTACTACTTCTGTAAGTCATTTATCTCTGCTACCTATGAACACACCAGTACACACAGGGAATAAAGGGGAGATAGTCCAGGGTGTTTACACAATTTTCCCCACAAATACTGTCACTTTAAATGAAATAATGAAGAGACACAGTTAGAAGAATATCTGTGTCACCTCAAACCATGCTTTGATCCCAAAAATCACAGGCACTCTCCACACTCAGCTCCTGCCAAACAACACAGCACCACTAAAATCAGTACAGTGGCACAGGTTTGTGTTGGTTCAGGAGCTGCCACAGGCTCAGGGATCAAAAGCAGGGATTCATGACAACCTAGACACAAGGCAATACTGCAGGACTCAAAAGAGTGGAAGATGAAAACCTTCCATGTAGGAACACCGATGTACCAGGAACCCAGAATGTCAATATGGGGTTTATTTCAACCAGCTGCCAACATCTTTAATGTACACATTTAGTGTGAGCTGTTCTACTGCGTCTGGCTGCGACAGAGTGAATTTCCTGCAGAGCAGCCCCCATGGAGCACTTCTGGAGCTGTGGCAGCGTTGATAACACGCTGGGTTTTGGTTATTGCTGGGCAGGACTTGCACTAAGTCAAGGCTTTCTTTTTTTGGAGTAGCCCTGGGTGTGCCAGAAGCTGGGAGGGGGCACAGGCAGCAGAATTTAATTAATTCATTAATTAAACTGCCCTCATCTTCATCCATGAGTTTTCAGCTTTTGCTCTTCTCTCCCCTGTGCTGGGGGCGTGGAGGAGACCCTGAGGGAGTGGCTGTGTGGATGCTCAGCCACCGGCCAGGGCCACCCCACCACAGCTATTTCCCCTAGGAAATGTGGAGATTCACTTGTCTGGCATCGTTTGGATGAAAATCATAGCACCTTACAGTCCACTGACCATCAATGAAATCTTTTGTCAACAAAAGGAGCCTAGGTTGCTGTCTGATTTGTACACATGCTCTTACACAGCAGGAACCTGCATGGATTCAAAGGAGTAGCACCTCTGCTATGATGAAAGGCTGGGAGAATTGGGATTTTTCAGCCTGGAAAGGAGAAGCTTTGGGGTGACCTCGCTGTGGCGTTTCAGTACCTGAAGGGAGCTGACAAGAAAGATGGAGAGAGAATATTTACAAGGGATGGAGCGACAGGACAAGGGGGAATGGCTTTAAACTGAACTAGAGTATTTAGATTAGATATTAGGAAGGAATTGTTCCCTGTGAGAGTGGCGAGGCCCTGGCACAGGGTGCCCAGAGAAGCTGTGGCTGCCCCTGGATCCCTGGCAGTGTCCAAGGCCAGGTTGGACACTGGGGCTTGGAGCAGCCTGGGACAGTGGAAGGTGTCCCTACCCATGGCAGGGGGTTGGAACAAGATGATCTCTCAGTTCCTTTCCAACCCAAACCATTCTGTGATTCTAGGAATGTGTCCAGCCTGTTTCTCACTGCTGTGAGACACCTGAGGAAAAATTTGGTCTACTGCCTATTAGGTACAACAGCTCATGCAATCCATGTTTTTAAAAATACCTTAAAAATAAATAACACCTTAAAACAATTTAAAATCTTATTGTGACATGAATTACACACAGTGATAAAGCAATTGTGGTCTGCCAGGCTACAGACCCTTCTCAGGGCACCATATGGGCAATGCACAAGTTCAGAGTTTTGAAGCAATTTTTTCTAAGTGTATGTGACAGAACAAGGCACAGTAATAACAGCTGTAGCCTGTGTGCAAATGGAAAAACAAGCACCTCTAATATTGTTGGTTTTCATTTCAGTGCTGGCTAAATGCTTTTGATCATTATGTGCAAGAGATGAATGCACCACCTGTGTCTTTTTTAGTCCTTGTGCCAACAGGTGAGATTACCTTGTTCTGACAGGGGCTGCAGCAATCTGGGTAATGGCACAAGTACAGAACATTGCTCTGTTACCAGATCACAACATTTTCAAAACATTGTCGTGTTTTTAAATTCCTGTGTGTATGTGTTAAAACTGAGTCACTGCTCCACTTCCAATGAAGACCTGAGTGAAACCCAACACGCTGCTTTTAAGCTCTGCTATCTGCCCCCAATGGATGAGCTTCTACTTCTGTACTTGTAACATTTGTAATGGTTCTTGTGTATTTACAGCTGATATTACTCTTGGCACAGCAGCCTCCACATGCCCTGGTCCCACGTTCTTAGTCTACTGACATCAAATATTAAGCTCAAGATCTTGGAGCAGGGACAGAATCTTACCCACTCAATTCGTGTCTCCCACACTCTCCATTTATTTACTGTTGATAAGTTCTCCTTATACAACTGAAGGGTTTGCTGCAGTTCCTCCAGCACCGCTCTTAAGACCCTCATGTGTCAGTAAAGGTCTCACCTGGATTAGTTTCACATAGAGTGGTTTATTTGAAACATAATAAAAATTAAAATTTGGCTTTGCCCACAGAAATCCCACCATCTGTTATGTTAGAGTAATGCCTGGGGAAACTGCACAAGGCGTGCTCTTGCAAAGGGGTGTTTGCTGAACTTGAACCAGAAAGTATTCCAGAACTGAGGCAGAACCAAGGGCAGAGAGCAGGGCAGAGTCCCAAAGCACAGAAACCCCAAGAATGGTACCTGGTCTGGTGGAAATAGCATGGATGACTCAAAACCAGACCTTCTGCTTGCTGAATTCCAACGGAGCTGTTCTGTTTCTGTCCCAGCAGTCCAGGGACAGCAAAGGCAGGGGTCACCCACGGAGATCGCCCGTGAGTTGGTGGTGCAGGGGGGCAGAAGTGCCTGGAGGCAATGCACATAAAGAGAACATGCCAGCGCCTTTGGGGGGGTTTACATCTGTCACTTTTTCCATCTTGTAAAGCCGCAAAGAAAATGGTGTAGGTGGACGGCTCAAGATTGCTCTTCTCAAAGGCTTCCTCCTGAAATGGGTGCCTACGCTCTAATACTGACTAAGCTGCTGGGCTTTGCTTCTGATCTCATTAGATAATGATACTGCAATACAAAAGGAGAGGTTAATCTTGACGATATCCCCAATCTCCTTTCCTTGTGTACAGTTGTAAACACCCTGGAAGCATTGGGAGCCACTTCTTCCCGTGTGGTTTTTGGCGTCAGCACTCGCACGGAATGGCTGCAGACGGGGATGGGGAAGCTGGAGGAGGGGAGAGAGGTGGGACCATCTTCTAAAGCAATTCATACAAATCCTGAGGTGTGGGAGTGCCAGGGTGGCCAGCAAAAAAGACACAGTACAGCTCTTGCCACCTCTATCCCGCTCTCCTCAGCCTTGTGATGAAGGGACCACGGAGGACTCCTGCTCACAGCTCTCAGACGTGTCAGGGGTTCACAGTGTGGATCCTCTCCAGGCTGACCACAAGCAGGCAATATCCTCCCAAGCCCATTCCCTTTCCCACATCAGAGGTGCTCAGAGATGGCAAATGCAGCCACAAGAGATGGCAAATACAGCCACAAGGGAACGTGGACACCCACCACATGCAGAGAGCTCTTCCTGGGAAGTGCTGGGGATCTGCAGTGCTGATGTTTGCCTCTCTGGTGCAGTTAAGGAATGTTTCAAGTCCCCAGATAAATCAGTCAGAAGAACATCTCTACCACGTCCCTGTTCTCTGCACCACTCTCTTGGTGGCTCTTGCAAATTGAAGCACGTTATTCTACAAAAAACCTCAGTATTTTCTTTCTGCACTCCAAGATACACAACTCCCCCCAGTTTTCACCAGCAAACCACTGTTCAAACAAACAGAAGTAGCAGACATTTATCTGGCATGTAAACATACTCTCCTTTACACCCAGCAGGAAAGCAAGCTGCAAAAATGCTCAGCTAATGAGGAAATTCAGACAATGGCAAAATTGCCCAAACAGGTCTGAATTGGACCCACCACTGCTACACATGAGAGCTCCAACTAATTCCTACAACTGCTAAAGGAAACAAGAACAAAGCACAAACAATCTGATTAGGAGAGAAATGACTGGGAGCAGAAAATTACTCAACTTATGTAATGTAATAAGTCCCTACTGAAAAGCATCTGCAAAATGCTGCCCTTTTTTCATGCCATTCTTTGCACCACTGGCACTCAGATAAAACAGCTTCCATTTTACACTCATTTTTCCTGCTATTTTAGCCTGTTATGCTGTTAATCCAGTAGCAACAGACCTGAACCACTTCTAAGCAACCGATACTCTCTTGCTTTTCATTTAAAAAAAAATCAGGTTGCTGCTGCTTTCCCATAATTACATCATCTTGTCACTACAAAGGAGGAGGAGGAATACACACCTCGATAAAAATGTTATCTTCAAAGTATTTGTTGCAGTGATATGCAGCCAAATATACCTGAGTGTACGTGCATACATACATCTAAATATGAAAACAGAGATACCTATAAATATCTGTATATAGTCTATATATATATAGCCTGTGTCTGTGTGTGTATATGTATATATATATATATATACTCACTCATATTTACAGGTATCCATATAGATATCTTAAATGTATCCATTGAACATATTTATATGTAAAGAGGCAATGCACATACAATAGAACACATTTCTCTGAACACCCTCAGAGGGGATCCTCCGATGCTTTCAGACACGCCCATGTTGCACAGTGTCTGCCGACACATTCCACCACGATACAAACATGCCTTGCATATTGGTGACACTCAACACTGATATTTAAAATGATCTACCTTGGCTTCTGAATTTTTTAGAATGCAGTTTTAGCAGTGAAACAGGCAAATAAGTGAAAAAAGTTTCTTCTGGGTATTCGGCCGTACCCTTCCTTCATCAAACTTTATTCATTTCCATCAGTTTGGTCCAAAATGTTCTATCATAAGACAAGAGCCCTGGCAGAATGCTGGTACCTGTTCTTGGCTGAACTCTGTCCAATATGTCACTGCAGTGATTCCAAGATTCATTTGGGCCTGTACTTTTAGAACAGCACAGTATGGACATCTGAGAAGAATTGTAGGTTGGCTTTTAAGTTATTTTTATTTACTGTAAAACGTGTGCCACCTTTTGTCCCAATTCACTTTGCTGGAGGAACTTATTTTTTGCTGTCTGTCAATAAGAAACAAAAGATGAGTGCTAAAACATCACAGCCATGCCCTATATGGGAAAGCCTGCTTTATTTTTATTTGTTTGGTTGGTTTTATAATGTGAATAGAATATATGGGATTCAGGAGACTGATGCCCATACTTCTGCTTGGAGACTAAAGAGTAAATCTGTTAAGTATTATCATGTATATTCTGAAGTTCCATCTTTCTTTTGGTGTCCCCAGATGCCACATTACTGCACAAGACACAATCATTCTCCGTGAACACCAGGTCTTGCAGTAACCCCAGGTTTTATGGACCAGTGAGTACTTCAGGTTATATTTCTCCTTCAGGTTTACATCATCATTCTCCCAGGCAAGAAATCAATCAGTCAACCTCCTTCAGGGATGTCTGTCAAGCTCCTCTGACTGTTTGTGATATAGCAGCTCACACATATTGTCATAACTCAGCCTTTAAGACAGCAGAACCTGATTTATTATAACCACAAGTGCAGCAGATCCATTCCCTATTTGCAGTCACTCACAACTTTCCTGAAAATTTCGCAAGAGAGGGTAAAAATGTGCCTAATGTGAGTTCCACTTCAGTGATGATTTACACCACAGGGAAACTTTCCATGGGCTTAAATGACTGGCCAGCCACATTATTTCATTTATTTTTAAATTCAAAGCTTAGAAAAATCAAATCAGCCAAGAAAGTCTAAAAATGGTCTTTGCTCAGTTATGTGATACAAGGCCAGTGGCACTGAGCACAGACACTGAGTCAAGGCTCAGAGGGCACAGCCCCCTGCATTGGCCACGCTGAGGGTGTTAAAATGAAAAGGACAGGATTACTGTTCCTAGAGGAAAGCCCACCAAGGTGAGTTCCCAGGGAAATTCTCTCCCTGGAATGCTGTGCAAGGGAGGTGGGGTGATGGCCGGATGGGAAATAGGACTTACCTGTCATGTAGGGGGAACAGAAGTTTGGGATGCTGTAAAACCAGCCATGGGGTGGCCATTGGAATTACAGAGAGGGAGAAACACCTGTCACGGGACATTTAGGGGAATTGCAAAAGGCAGGGAAAGGGATGGATCAAGGATTGAGGAGGAACAGGCCTGAGAAAGTAGATGGAAATGGAGATTAAAGGGGCCAGGAGCACATAAGGAGGCAGCTACACGTGTGTGACAGAGATCCTCATCACTGCAGCCCAACCTGCACTCCTGCCAAACACTGTTCTCAACTTCCTCACGTGGGAATGCCCTCACCACCGTGAGTTCCTGCGCAGGAGACACCACCAGGGACTCAGTGGTCAGCAGCAGAGGTTTTTCAATTGCTGGAGCGAGAGGTTGCAAATCTGAGGGGTTGTAGGCCTAGGTACGAACAAGTGAAGGAGCCCAGAGTCTGAGGAACTGACTGGATGGACAGAATGCCCAAAACCCACTGGTGGAGAGGCCTTTTGTGTGGGTGTGCAACCCACAATCGGCCAGAGAGGAGGAATGGCAGAGAGACTCCGCGGCTGCTCAGGGCTGCCCAAGTGCCATCTGTGTTTAGGAGGGTGCTGGAAAAGCTCTCTGTCCTCCTGCTGGTCCACACAGCTGGCTGGGTGCCCTCCTCACCACTACCTGGATCTGGAATTACAGAACCAAGGCTGCCATACACCAGGGCAGGAGGAATCCCCTCAGGTCTCCAAGTCCCACCAGCTCCAGCTGCTACTAAGAGTCCAATTTTTACAATCATTATCATTGGGCACCCTTGCACACTCCTTGTGAAGAACTCAGCAGTTCTGGTTACAAAACAGACTGACACAACTCGTTTTCCAGAAGTTCTCCCATTAATCACCTTCATATTTGTATACTGTCAATTTGTTCCTCTGGGGCAAATTCTTCTGCGAGTAATTCTTCAAGACTCAGGGTCAGAATGAAAACCCAGGGGAGTAACTTTTCACTGCCAGCTGCTCACAGATGTGCCCCTCTGCACTGTCCTTGCCTTTCTGACTCACATTTCTCTGGTGGCAGCGTAAGACCTTCACTTTTCCAAGTGGAGAAGGAAGAAGAACCCAGTATCAGACAGCCACCCACAAGCTTCAGCTTTATGAGCCTCAAATAGAATTTTAGACAGCCAGGCCTTGATATTCATATGCAATAAGCTGGCTGCAGTTTGTGGCTTTTTGACCCAGAAAGAGAAAATGCTCTTCCTCTAATAGCAAATATTTAGTTTCAATCCCCCCTCTTTTAATTGTGTACTCATTTACCCATTCTAGCCCTGCCATGCTGCTGTTATTAGAGTGCTTAATTTTCAAAGCACTTGAGGTAATAACTGCATCATGACAAAAAAAAATTATAGTGGCCATGCTCTGCTGGTGCAGCCTCATCCACTTGACTGCTTCAAAAGCACAGAACAGATGCAACAGGGCAGAATTTCACTCCATTGCTTAACAAGAGTATTAAAAGCTTCAGTTTGTGGGTTTTTTCTTTAAATTTCATGTTAACCAGGTGCCCTGCTTCAATTGAAGCTTCCTTTCTTCTGTCTGGCATAAAAGCCTACCCTCTAAAGCTCATCAAGAGACAGAGCACAGGACCATTCTCATTTCCCCAGGAACCTGACCACTGCATATCCTATCTTCTCCTCTCTTTTGTGGCAGATGCGCTGCAATTACAAACAACATTTGTCATTACTCTAAACATGCGAAGCCGGAAGAAATACGATTCTTACACAAAAGATGCAGGCTGTACGTACTAGATGAGAGGCAGATGGTAAATTAGCTTGTAAAGCCAAGGTCTCTGCCATTTATTTTTATTTGGAACAGATACATAACAAAAAACCCGAACAAACAAGCGGTTATCTCTTGGGCTGTTATGTAATTCCACGTAGTTCTGCCTGGTAAGAAGGGGGATGGCTTTATCCCTGTACCTTCTGAAGAAAATTAAGTCTTCAGAGCGCATCTGTTTCCCCCACAAATCAGCAAAGTCTAAATGAGCTGTAAATGGGAGCAGAAGCCCAGCAGTGACAAGAAGGTCCAGTAAGGAAACGCCGTTGCACAGCTTCCCACGTTGCAGCACAGCTCTGCAGCCACGCCACAATTCCCACACAGAATTGTTTCCTCCTCCTTCAGAGACGCTTACACACGACTAGTCCTGCTGTACCTTACACCACCACTCACATTCTGATCAAATATTCACTCCAAAATCTTCTTTTCTGAGAGACAAAGTGTCCGAAGGCCAAATTAAACTCAAACTGTCTGCACTAAAGCACGGAATTCACAAGGGAGCCACTTTCAAAACAATCATTAATGGGATATTTCAGCAGGCCTCCTTAGAGGTACTTAGGAAGCTGCTGAGGTTCAAAGAGTTACTGAAAACAACTAAAACTGTTTGGCCTTCTCTGCCTGTGCTGTTACCCTTTTCCATCATACTTGGGGATGAACAACTTAAAGAATTGGTTGAAAAGGGCAGTAATTCTTCCATACATACTGTATTATGTATTCTTTTCATGAAGTTGGTGAAAAAGTGACTACATTTGGACAATTTGGGGACCCCCAGTCTATTTCCTAACTAACATAGACTTTGATATTAAAAAGAAGATGCCTGTTAAAACTTGGTCCTGGGCTTGAGAAGGAACACTCTGCCAATCCCAGGGACTAAAGCTCTGATTGTAAATTACTTTCACAGTAGAAAACTAAATTTTCCACATGGTACAGTCTAAGTAAGAGCTTGTGGATTTGTTGTCCTCTGTACCAGTGGTGTTAACCAAAAATTGCTGGCTGCTGGGTTCAAAGCTGGCACAGTGGGCAGGCAATCTGAACCACCAACACCTCAGCTTCTTACTGTCACAAGGCTTTTGATAAGAGAGAAAAGACCTTATGCAGAAGTTTCTGCTACAAGATTTGGCAATATCAATTGTATGTGATGTCCTTTGGAAGGAATACCTAAAAAAAAAAAAAAGAAGGGCATTGTGTCATCTTACATGGATGTCATGTTTCAACAGGGTCTTTTATTGAAGTTAAATTAAATTTAATGAAATAACCTCACAAGAAGGATGGCCAGTTCTCTCAGGTACCTGCTGCAAAGAAAGGGACATTGGGCACGCTGACCCAAACTCCCGATTTATTTTTGACAAAAACTCAGTCTTATGTAAGATACATGTCCTTCTGCAAGCCACAGAGGTTCTGGGGGCAAAGCAGGGCTGACACATTTAGATTTTGCCTCAAGGACATTCATTTTGAGAATGAACACCCACCTTTCATCTTGTGACGCTTTAATTTGAAATCCAAATCAGTTCATTCCCACACGCTAAGCCTCCATGTAAATTTTGCTGGGGCTCTCCTTGCATGTTGTTTCTTGTAAGTCTTGACAAGTTAATTTTAATAATAAGACCAAACACTGTTTTCTAATAGAAAGCAAAGTTATCCATTCAAAGTTTAAAGGGTGCAGGTGTGGATTATAAGGCAGTTGAGTGAGTTGCCACATTCTGAGTAGTATCATGTTCTGAGTGTCTCCCCAGTTTGCCTGCAAGAACAATGCTACAGGGAAGTGTGAAGCAAATTTCTCAGAGGATACAGAGCTGGACTCTTGAGATATTAAATCCCATGAGAACAAAAATCTGCCTTAGTGAGTTGCTAAGCTCAGACCCCATGGACTTCCAGAAGGCACTTTCCAAAACGGCCTGTAAGCGCACAACAAAAAATGAACTTTAACAGCACTTTTACTCGAGTTAGCTTCTTCTTTTGGCTGCTCTTGTGGTTTCTCTTTCCTTTTAGTGAGCTTGTGGAAAACCCTGATCAACCACGTGATGTCTGAAGCCTCCAATTGCAAAATGTCTCTTGCTTCATCTTCCCTCAGCCTTCAGAGAGATCTGCAGACTACGGAAACCAAAGTCTACTTTGAAATGTGACAGAAGTACACCCAGATGATGGTGCATGTTGTCCCTACCTCTTCAACACTTCAAGCAGGACATGACCACGTATGGGCAGAGGATAAATAATTTCATCAAATCCCACTCAGCACACAGAAAATTGTAGTGGAAGGGTGTCAGAGTGAGCTACAGCTAGCCCCCAACACATTTTCTAAGAGATAGAAACAGCAAAGACCAGAGCTCGGACTCTCAACAACTCATCGTGACCACTTCCTGGCATACAAATTCAAAAATGTTTTAATTGGTAACTCTCTAAAACCTCCTTTGCCAGCCACAAGTTTTCACAGCAGCAGTTAATAAAATTTAATGTATCAAAACATTAGCTAGAATGAAAAACAGTGAGGTCACTGTAATGTTTATGTTTAATAAACAATACAGCAAAGAGAAAGAAGAAGATGTTCTGCTCACACAAAGACTCGGTGACCAAAACTCACTGAGTCAAACCTAAGGCACATTTCTAAAAAAGCTGCAGGTCCAAAAAAACCCCCAACCACACAAAAAAACCCCCAAACCCCAACAAAAACAAACCCACAATAACAATGGATTCTGCTTGAGGGACAACAAATAATGCTGAAGTAAGGTCATACTCAGCTGGGAAACAGTAGCAGGATCAGGCAAAGGGGCTGACCAAGACTTGTCCCCAATAACCTCTGTTTTATGGAACACATGCAAGAGGACACTGGGAAGAGTTATTTATCACTTAATAAAACACTGTGAACTATTCCAGAAACAGTGACTACTCAGTATATTTTTACCATCTTGACAGAGCTTAAGTGTTGAAAGAAAAAACTGCACGGATTTTATCAAGGTTAAAACATGTGCTTAGAAATCCTCTGCTAAAAAATCACGTCTCATTTTTATTAATTTTGCCAACATTTTAGGTCACTGACGAGGAATCTACACAATATTTGCCTAAAAAGAGCCTTTTACCAGTATCGCAGTTGGTTTCAACTGGCCTAACTTGTTTATTCTTCCTAACACATGGATCTTAATTTGCACACATCCTCCTCTCCGGGATGAAAACACGCTCTCAGACAAAGCAGGCAAAAAATGGTCGAGAACAATACAACCCATCTGTCAGAGAGAAGCGAGGGGGAAAAAAAAATAAAGAAAAACCTCTCTTGGAAAGTGGGTTTTGCTCGTTCCTGTTCTGCATCTTTCCCTCCCTCCCTCCCATCTTAGCAACAGAGCCGGGAGCAGCCGAGCAGGCGGAGCATCCCGCCGGGTTACTGCAGTGCATCGCCCGGCAGTAACCGCGCCGGGCGCGCCCGGCCGGGCATGCGGCACCTCCGCCGCACTGCACCTGCCCAGCTCCGCCGGCCTCCTCCGACTCCTCCGGCACGGATTAGCCCTTCATTTAGGCCAAATCCTCCCCTCCCGGCCCCCCCGCCCCTCCTCGGTTTCATTTGGATGCCTCCGGAGGGGG
>VZTJ01005047.1:153234-218002 GCA_013397795.1 Orthonyx spaldingii
AAGGGGAGAGCGGCGGGGTCGGGGCACCCTTCGGCGCTGGGAAAGGTGGGCAGAGTGTCCCCTGCCCGCTGGTGGCCGTGGCTGTCGCTCTGCCGAAACACGCGGCAGGCGCTTGTCCCCGGGACTGGGGCACCGAAGGTCGCTCGCAGGGACATCGTGAGGAGAGCAGCAGCGTTGTCCCCACAGGGCTCCGGGCAGGGACAGGTTCCCTGATGGGCTCCCGGAGGCATTCCCTGAGGGAACGGGGTGTGGAAGCACCATCCAATCTCGCCTTGTTCCATCCCGCCTTCATGAGGACGAGACAGCTCTTCTGGCCCTGGGGCTCGCACGCCACCGATTTATAAAGAAAGCCATTGTAGTGCAGGAATGGAGAGGAAGGAAGCTCCTCACTGAGTTACATTCTCCGTTCATTTACTCCTCACCTGCATTTCAGCGAGGTCACACAATCACTAAACCACGGGATGGGTCAGGCTGGAAGGGACCACCGTGGGTCGCCTGGTGCCACCTCCCTGCTCCAGCAGGGCCATCCCAGAGCACAGGGCACAGGATTGTGTCCAGATGGTTCTGGAATATCCCCAGTGAGGGAGACTCCACACTCTCTCTGGACAATCTGTTCAGTGCTTGGTCACTGCACAGGGAAGCTCTTCCTCATGTCCAGGTGGAACTTCCTGGGCATCAGTTCCTGCCTGTTCCTCTTGTCCTATTGCTGGGCACCACTGAGCAGAGCTTGGTTCATCCTCTGACACCTCCCTGCAGACACTGAGGTCCTGCACATGAAGGGCAGTGGGTGGTGTTCACGTGTCAGTAGGGCTGTGGTGGCTTGAATCTGGATCTGTGACCAGGCTTTGAGTTGGATTCATGAGCCATGGTGCTGCCTGGGCACAGAAAGCTCTGCCCCATCACTTCACCAAGAAGCCAGATGCTGAAAAACCCACCAACCATCTGAGTGTCTCTGTACCTGCTGGGAGAGTGTTTTAGGTGTGTGCTGAAGCTCCCTCTCAATTCCTCTGGAGGCAGCAGGAAGAGGGGATAAAATACAGCAGGGGTCTGAGAACTGGTTTCAAAGCAACTACCAAACATTACATACAGGAGTTCATAATCTGGGAGGAATCTTCTAATCAGGGAGCTTCCCATAGTGGTTGGAACTCGTGTAGCATTGTACGGACATGGGATAAGCTGCACAAAGCCCCTGGGAGGCAGGTGAGTATTTTATCCCTGCAGAGCGGTGCAGGGGTGTTTAGCACAGGCAGCACAGTGCTGCAGGCAGGGAACTGCTGCACAGAACATCTGTGCCAGGTCAGATGGGGTCCCTGCCCTGCAGTGGCTGCGAGATGGATGCATAAAAAAGTGCTTAAGCACAGGGTTGGCTTCTATCAAATGTGTCCCTGATGCTCTCCCAGTCTACAGCTGTTCTTGTCTCCAGGATTTCCTGATGTGATTGTCTCTCCTGGACGTGCTAATAACCCTCAGTGGGAACCTCTTCCATGAGGGAAGGTTCTATCTTGGAAACACACATTTTTACCATCCACTGCAAACTTTTGGCAAGGAATAGTGTGGAGACTCTCTAAGGTCAGCCTTGGATTCAGTCCTTAGATGGTGCAGAAAGTTATTTACTTATAACTCATTCATTGGGGAAGAAATATCTACCTGCTGTGGAATACCACACCAAACATGGATGGGCCCATCCAGAAGTCCTCACTGAGGGCTTAAACTGTGTTTGAGTAGACATTTTAAAGACAATTATCACCTAATATTAAGAATAAAGAGAAATTGTGATGCATTCTTACAGTGAGGATCCCAGGGGTTTAGTTCACTTGGTTTGGAGCCTGTATCTGTAGCACCCACAATTTATTCAAGCTCGTCTCTTGTATTTTTCCTTAGAACATTGTGAAAGCTGCATCATCTCCATACAGGACCTGGAAAGGGCTGTGAAATGCTCATGTGTATGTTTAAGGCATTTACAGGGCAAAACAAAATCCTTATAAAAATCATTATTTTAACTGTGAGGTGGCACTGGACACAGAGAGAGGAAGCCATACCCTGATCCTAGTGAATGTGGTACAAACCCAGCACGATGTTTGCAATTCTCTCTTTTAATTTCCTAAAGGCTGAGAGAGAAGCAAAAAAAAAAACAACATAAAGGCTGTAGAAGAACTGAATTGTACAGTCCTGGAATCTGCTGCACAAACCAAAGTTTCAGCTCTGCCTGTAAGAAGTTTGTGGTGCCAAGGTGCTGCCTTCCACAAGAGCTTTTCCTGAGCAAGTGGACATGACCAGATCCCCAGGATTTATTTTTATCATGGTGGCTGCAGTATCAGTATCTACAGGGGCTTCTTGTAAAACACTGAGACACAAAACAGGTTTATCAGAAACCAAGTTCTATTTGGTATTTTGGTATCTATTTTGATACCACACAGGGAAAAAAAAAAGTGATTACATAAGATGAAGCATTCTAAAAATAGCAGTCTCCTGCATTCCTACATTCCCTCATTAACTCTTCCATTAACTTTCCAGGTGATCCCCTGGTCCCTGCAGACAAAAAAGATCAAGAACACAACTCCATGTGAAGGGACAAAAAAAAAAAAAAAAAAAAAAAAAAAAAAAAAAAAAGAGAGAGAGAGAGAGAGAGAAAACCGTGTTAAAAAAAAATCCAGGACAAAAAAAAAAAGGGAAGTTACAAATGAAGGTGAGGACAGGCAGGCAGGGACAAAATTACTCCTAAAATAGATAAGGAAATAGTAGTAGCTTCCAGGCTTTGCAGCAGGATAAGCATTACAGACAGTAGACTGGTGCAGCCCACAGGAAGGAAAAAGAACACTGCAAGCAGAAATGCACTGGGAAGGACAGGGAAAAGTGGAAAATGTGCTGATGGCGAGAGAGGGCAGGTGTACAGCAGAGCCACGGGAGGCATTTTAGTGCAGCACCAGTAGCTCTGGTGTCTCTGCAAGAACCAGTTCATGTCTGGCAGTGCTGCAGCCTCGGGAAATGCAAAGGCCACTGTGGATTTCACTGCTGGGATACAACATGTGGGAAAAGCCCAGAGAGAAGTGTGGACCAGGCAGACGAGGAAAAGGAAGTTAGAACTGTGAAAGGCAAAATACTTCAGATGGAATTTTCATTAAAACCATACCTCAGCTTTAACAATTTGCAGCTTGCTGTTTATTTAAGCTGCTCTGGGCAGAGTTTAAGGAGTTTTCTGGAAAATATTTAAGGATAAATCTTCCTGAAGAGCCAAGCTGAGGGAACAAAGAAACTGCCCACTGTGAAGTGCTCGGGCAATTATTTGCAGGAATAAAACCCCAACAACAACAATTTGTTGTGGACAGAGCATCATTTTGCCATTTGAAATCACATACTGGTTTGGATTGCTTCTGGAGCATGTCTCCTGTCTTCTTAAGCACTGCCCCTGTTATTTCTATAGTTTTAGGGAAATAAAAGTGGAAAGAATACAGGTTTGAACAGCTGAAAGATGAGGTTGAGGAAAAAATTATGGTTTGATCCCAAGCGAGGCTGAGCCCTCTGGCAGCTGGTAGCTGTGAGCCTGCATTGGAGAAAAAGGGACAAGAGGAAAGCACGGGTAGGGGGGAGACAAATCAGTATCTTAGTGAAAGAGAATAAATAAGTAATAATTTAAGAAAAGGGCAGAATTTTTTCTCCCAATATTGCAGATTTTAGGTGATCTTCCACAGCAGGAGCAGACTGAATTTCTTTTCTTGTCTTCCGCTCCCACAGAACACTCAGATCCTTTGCAGTCTTGCTGAGACTCCTCTTCCCATCCCAATGCCTCTCTTTCCACTCGTGCGTTTCCCAGCCTGGCTGAGCTTGTCACACCATGGGGAAGCTGCGCCGGGAACACAAGACCTGCGAGGAATGTCTGAGGGAGCTGGGGTTGTTTAGCCCGGAGAAAAGGAGACTCAGGGGTGACCTCATCACTCTCTACAGCTTCCTGAAAGGTGGATGTACTCAGGTGAGGGTTGATCTTTTCTCCCCAGCAACGACTGACAGAACGAGAGGACACAGCCTTAAGCTGCGCCAAGGGAAATATGGGTTGGATATTGGGGAAAAGTTTTTTACGGGAAGAGCGATAAAGTACTGGAATTGTTTGCGGGGAGGTGGTGGAGTCACCACCCCTGCATGTGTTTGTTTAAAACAAGAGGGAATGTGGCACTCAGTGCCACGGTGTAGTTGGGGCGTTAAGGTTTGGACTGGCTGGTCTTGAAGGTGTCTTCTACTCTACTGATTCTGCGTGTGTGATGCCTGCGCGGAGCCGAGCAGTGAGAGCTCTTGCCTTGGCTGTGCTTCTCTCGCTCCCCTCGCCGAGTGAGCTGCGTTCTCTTGCACCATGCGGAGTCTTCAGTGCCGGGGGTGCCCGCACTGCCCTGCCCGAGGCGACTCGGTGCCCGCCGCTGATCCGCGGCAGCTGAGAACCCGTCTCTGGCTCAACGAGAAGCTGACACAAGCTTTGCTGTGTACCCCGCCCCTGGCGGGGATCGAACCGGCGGTCTCTCGGTGGTTGCGCGGCGCTCCAACGCCCTGAGCCACACGCGTATTCCGCTTCTCTTCCCTGCGTTCGGGTGGTGATACCCGCTGTCCCGCCTCTCCCGGGGTCCCTGCCATGTTTCCCTGTCTCTGCCGTGGTTCCTACTGTGATGTTCCCCAGTGTCCGGGCAGCTCTCCGGGCAGCGCAGCCGTGCCGGGCTTCACACGCGTGGGATGGAGGCGGTTACCGTGGCACAGCCCGCGGGCAGCTCCCAGACGAGCCCAGGTTGGAGCAGGTTTCCTGCTGGGAATTGTGACCCCCCAACCCAGGCTGGAGTAGCCCGGCCTGGAGGGACTGCACGCCGTGGAAGAGTGACCCACGGTGCGGCGGTCTGTGGGGAACTGTCTCCCGTGGGATGGACTCAGGCTGGAGGAATTCCTGGAGAGCTGTCTCCCGTGGGAGGGACTCGTGTTGGAGGAGTTCATGGAGAACCACGTCCCGTGGGAGGGACCCCAGGCTGGAGCCGGGGAAGGACTCCCCCCCCCTCCCTGCAGGGGCAGGAGCAGCGTGGGATGGACTGACCACAACTGTGCCCAATTCCCATCTCTCCGCAGCGCTGGGGGAGGAGGCAGAGCTCGGAAAGAGGGAGGGGGTTTTTAAGATCTTTTTTTACTTCTCATTATCCTGCTCTGATTTTGTTGGTAATAAATCCAATTAATATCCCCAAGCTGAATCTGTTTTACCCATGATGGTGTTTAGTGAGTGGTCTCTCTCTGCCCCTAACTCATGAACATGATATTTTCTCCCCCTGTCCAGCTGTGGAGGGCAGTGACAGAGTGGCTTTGGCACCCAGACAGGGTCACTGCAGCAGGTGACACCACGGAAGGGCAGGGCCTGTATTGGATCAGAAGCCCCTGGATCCTGTTCGACTTCAGTCACTAGACCCGAAATTTTCTCTCTCAGGTTTTGTGGGGTAAGAATCTGCAAACAGGGCAAAACCATAGTGGAGACTAAAATATAAGGAGAGGCATAATTTTTTCCCCCCATATTTCATAACCACCATTTGAGTAACTGTGTCTATGGCGTAATTTGGGATGTGGCTCTTGTGGCTCTTGCCAAACCTAAGGCAGTTTGGCCAAATTACAAATTTTTAGAGTGTAAAAAGAAAGGGAGGAGAGGGTATAATTTCGCATATTTTTAATAAAGTCTTGTTATGGTTAAAGGACACTGTCTACCCTGAGCATGCTTCAGTTCTGGCTTCAGAATTACCCTCCCCAGGAGATTTGATTTCAGAGCTCGGGTCCTATCTGTTGTTCCCCTTCCCTATTTATTGGAACAACAGTCATAACCCCTCTGAATGTTGTCATGTCTTTCTGTACATGGCATTAATACTTCCCCATCCATATTGGAAATATTCACATAATGCTATTTGAGCAGAATGTGACCAGTCAGTTTAAACAGATCTGCCTTCAGATCTATTTAATATTGAAGAACATAATCAGTCATTCCTTTCAGGAATGAAGAACATAATCAGTCATTCCTTTCAGGTTAGGTATACTCTGTGTAATGGGTGGGATTCATCTCTAATTTTAGCTGTGTGGAAGATTGGTATCTGAGCTAGTCATGTGGATTCTCTTTCAAAAGAGTGAGAATCTTGGAGAGATTGGAGAGAAATGGGCATCCCCAAAAGAAAATTCAGGCTTTCCTTCTTAAATATTGACCTTAATTTGGGATGGATCCTGGATCCATCTTGGCTTCCCTGTCAGCTGGGGAGGGCTCCAGACACTTAGCTTGGAATAGCCACGGCCAGAGTTACAGAGATGGATGGCACCTGAGCTGTGTCTGACACCACGTTTGTCTTCAAGTGACATTTCCAGGAATAACACAAGAGGTTTCACATGTTCATTGCACACCAGATTTTATCTGTGTTTTCACATCTGCCTACCGGAATGTCCCTCTCCCGAGATGCACAGGCAAGAAATTCAAGGGCAAAACACCAACCTACTTCTGACCAGTACAGCTGCAGTTCATTTCTGTGGCTACTCCCTGTGGTACTCGTGGCAGTCAGTAGGGTGTACAGCCTTCCCTCTGATGCGAGGGGGTTGTTTTGGTTTATTTTTTTGGGGGATCAAGCAAACTGAAAGAGAGTAGCACTGAGAAGAAATAAGAGTTGATGCAATGGCTTAGCTCAGCTCTGCAGGAAATGGTGGTTCATTAGTCTGTGTCTAAGTAGCCTCAGTTGCCACCTGAGCCCAAGATGTGCTAGAAGAGAGCAAGAAAACACAGTCAGGCTTCCTGCTCAAACAAACAAGAGTTATTTTGTCAGAGACTGGGCATAATTTATATGAACTGCTTTCAGCTGATGTAAACAGAGCACACTCACAGCAAATGTACTTCCCTTCAGTTATCATGAAAGAAGAAACAGCAATTTTTTTTCATGCTGGTAGAAGACAAGGACTCTAGGGAAAAGGTCCCCAGCACAGAGGCTATTTTAGACATATTTCTTCATTCCTACGGTGCGGACCCCCTCAAATCATGCTGGTCTGGTTATAACCAGACGTGTAGGCATTGCTCAGACTAATGACTGGAAATCACAGCTGGGTTTTAGGCATCAGATCTCCCTAGGCTGCACCTTCCCAGACTGTAGCCTCAGGGTCTGGGCACAAGGCAGCAAGTGATAGCACTCATGCAGTGACAGCCAAGAGGAAAACCTTCAGCAAACCTGATGTAAGTAGATCAGGTGAGGAAAATATTCTCACAATCTGGTGAAAAGGCTGCAGACTCAGTTGTTAGGGCAACGTGAAAATCAGGCATGGCACCAAACTCCTGAAATCCTTTAGCTCAGCCTCCCTGTGCAGTGCCAAGGGATAGAGTCAAGCACCTGGGAAAGGGACACACAGGCATCACCAGGAAAAGTGAGGCAGAAGGAAATGCCAGGGAAAGATTCATGCCTGGGGTCTTGGCTTGGATTTAGCACCTGAAAGTTGTTTCCAAAGGGGATTCTCAGCCATGACCCAAACTCACGTTTTTCTCACCGAAAGCTGCAAGCAGCACCTATCCCACAGCACCCAACAGCCCAGCCCCTGAGCACTCATCCTGGAGCTGAAAAAACTAAATTTCAAATTCAGTCACTGCTCTTTTTTAAGAACATGCCTGATGAGACAGGACAAGGCCTGAGTTACTGCTGTTAAGTGTTCTGTGGGGAAAGTTTTGTGTGTCTTTGCCCTCACTGTTGTTCTGCTTTGAAAAGGAAACTAAACTTCAACTGGGGATGTGAATACCGCCTTCCTCTTTGTTCCTGTGTGAAGTGGAACAGCTTCATAAAATCCACAGTTTCACCTCAGGATATTCAGCTCTTCTGCAAAGGGCAGGAGACACTGAAATACCCCACCTGCTGCAGGTTGGGTGAAGCAGTGACTGTGCCTGCCTGATGGGCACTCTGACTGTCCATATCAGGAGAAAAAAGAGTCCTTTTCCTTCTCCTGTCTGCCCCAGGTGGGTTTGAACATGACTGGCAGCAGAAGAGCAAAAGATTTGGGATTTTGGGGTGTGATGCACCCTGCAAAAGGTACCTGGTCACCAGGGAGGTTCCCAAGGAGGCAGAGCTGTCATTACCCATGAAGGAGGCAAACTGCAGGTCCTGCACTACACTCAGGTTTGTCGTGGTTATTAGAGTGACAGTCTGTCACTTTGGAGGGATGAGCTCCTTGGAGTCCCTGGCACAGCTAAAAAAAGGCCTGAGAGTGGTGAGCTTGGAATCCTGCAAATTATTTGGCACCGTCACAAACCTCACAGCCAGAGTTCAGTCGTGCCTCACTCCCTTGGTCAGTGCACGGGCCTGGCACTAAAGCCTCTCACGATGAGCTGTTCCTAATTCTTGCACATTTGGCCACTGATGGACTGGCACATGTCACTGTCATGTCATTTCTGGTCATATCTGCTAATCTGCTCCCTGGAATCCCAGCAGTCCTTCAGCCATGCAGTTACTCTGTGTGGGAGTCAGCAATGCACAGCTATCCTGGCTTTATTTGAAGGTATCAAATCAAAGGAGAGCAAGGTTACCTTTGATTATCTTTTCCCACCAGTTTGTCATTTGCTGTAAAATGATCTGTAGGTTATCTATCTACCCCAATTGTCAACTATTTGTTTACATGTGTATTTAACCAGGTTCAAAAGCCATTTGCAGCTTGGTACTTTTCCCTCTCCCAGTCCCAAGAAGGCAAATACCTCATAATAACAGCACAGACATAATAAAGTTGTGGCCAATCTTTTTTTTTTGTGTAAACTAAATGCACTGAACCCTTTAGGGCTCCCTTTGTGGCAGTTTCTCCGGGCATCTAATCATTCGTGACTCCTTTTTTGTACCTTCCCAGCCCTGCTTTCAGGCAGCTGATGCCAAAACCTGATGTAGCATTTCAGTGTCGATCCCACTAATGCCATGTTCAGAGTTAACATCACCCTGCTCCTGCCCTGCTTGTGCACTGTTAATCCAAGCATCCCATTAACCTTTTTTGGCCACAGCATAACCGTGGGAGCTCAGGCTGCCCTGCTTATCCTTCCACTGGCAAATCCTTTGCTGAATCCATTCCTGCTGGGATGCAGCATCCTGTTCTGGAGAAGTAGGTTTCATTCTTTATTCCTAAAAGTGCATTTGGGCAGTCAGCTGCTTAAATACCTTTCACTTAAGTGAGTCAAGCTTTTCAAGAAATCAAGATCGTTGCATTGCAGCCGTTCTTGCCTCTTTGTTTACCATTCTGCATAAGTCACACACCTTAATCAGCGGAGGAGTTATATTTACTTCCAAATCACTGATTCAAATATTTAATCTCTTCAGGCCTAACACTGCCTCCAGTGCACTCTTAATCAAAACATGCCCATTAGAAGCTTTCCCAGTGATAAATGCCTTGAGGGATGTTAGTTTACCTGTTGCTAAACTATTTATGTTATTTTATGATACTGTACAGTACTGGACAGATTGGGATAGGATACTAAGCCAAACCTCACAAGAATGCAGCTGTATCACGTGTCAAGTTGTGCAAGCCCCATCCCTGGAAGTGTTCAAGGCCAGGTTGGATGGGGCTCTGAGCAACTTGGTCTAGAGGAAGGTGTTCTTGCTTGTGGCAGAAGGTTGGAGCTGGAGGATTTTTAAGATCCCTTTCAACCCAAACCATTCTATTCTATTCTATTCTATTCTATTCTATTCTATTCTATTCTATTCTATTCTATTCTATTCTATTCTATTCTATTCTATTCTATTCCATCTATATAGAAGAGAAATATAAAATAAATAGGATATAAATACAAATATAGTTCAATTCTATTCTTTTCTGAACAGAACTGGCATCAGTGTAGCCTCAGCAGCCACTGGCTTCTGGCCCAGTGAGACAGAAAATACACAGCTACTCTGTGTTGAGCACAGTGCTTTTAAAAGTTACCAAATCAATACTTTTTTAAAAATTCCAGCATTACTTCAGCACTAACAGCTTCAGAATACAGCAAAAATCTTTCTGCTTTTATTTCCACCAAGGCGCGCTCTGTGTATCACACGGACAGTTAGCATCCCTCTGTTTCCCTTTTCTGTTTTGAACCGTTTAGATCGACTTTCCACCTCACCCGTGCACGCTCTGTGCACATCTGGAGTTTCCAGATGTAGCAGCCGTGGTGAGAAGCTCCCTGCAGCCAGTCATGTGCGTGCTCACGGTGTAACAAATGCTCCACGGCAGCGGGGTGTGCTGTTAAGGGCAGGAGCACACACTGGGCATCCCAAACTAACACAGAAATCCCTCAGACTTGGCTCAGATAACTTTTTTTGAGGAGAGGCCAGGTGACTATGACAACCCCACAGATGGCTGGAAACATCTCAGCATCATGTTATTCAAGGTACACTTCCAGTTTTGCACAGCCTTTTGTTGGGAAATGAAGGGGAAGAGGAGAAGATGGTGAGGGAAGGAAGGAGCCTTCAGGGAAGTCACAGCTGGAAGTTTTCCCTGTGGAGCTCCCCAGCAGCCTGGCTGGTGCAGCAGATTGAAGGCTGGCACCTGCAGCCTCCCTGGCCAGTCTGAGCTGACAGGGAATCAAGCAGGATCCCACAGAGCCCTTTGAATTTGGCAGTTTTCCAATGTCATGTTTTTGGCCTGAAAAAAAAAAAAAAGACAACTAGTTTTGTACTCTTGAGTCTGTGTCAGAGGTAATTCCAAAACTGAGTAGCCATTTCACTCTTTTAAGCCCCTCAACACCCCCAGCCCTTTCAAGAGCTGACTAGTCAACTAAATAAATAAATGAATCACAATATGTGGTTATTGTAACCTTAATGAAAGAAAGGCTAATTAAAGTCATAATGAAATAATTACAGACTGCATTGTGCAATGTAGAGAATGAAAAGGGCGACTGTCCCTGGCTACCCTTGGAGAGATCATTTAATAAAAGAGAACGAGACAGAGACAATTGCAATACAAGCTGTAGGACAAAGCAGAAAACTCCGTTTCCTCATATTTAGGATATCACTCCTGACCATTGCACAAGCTGAACAAAATCAGATTCCTCTTTACAGTGACCCAAGAGCTTCCTTTGCTAGGGTTTTTTTTTTTTTTTTGGCAGTGACAGCCTAGACCGTATTTTCCTGTGAGAGAACTGTAAATACCTCACATGCTTTTGCAGCCTCGTGTTGCAAAAGGCATTAAGGACAAGCTGAGTACAGAGTTGTTACAGGAAAAAAGCAGGAACCAGTTCCTGGCATGAGACTGAACAAGTCAAAGAAAAGGGAATTTTCAAGCATGGCATGAAACTGCAGATCCATTCTCTTTTCTAACTCGATTTTTCAGCACTTTTTGCTAGAAGTGAGGAAATTTTTCACAGAGCACTGTGAGCACAGACATTGTTAGCAAGCGGCCAACCACAAACCTTTGTGCCTAGACAAAACACATTAAAAAAAAAAAGGAGGAGGATGGGTTTATCTGGTTTCCATCTCAGTATCAGCTGAGCCACCCGCTGCTGCCAGCTGCTTGTCTGAGGCAGGCAGGTTGCTGGCAGTGAGAATCAGAGCAGGTGTCTCCTGTCAGGCTTCCACAGTCAGAACACATCCCTGTTTTCTCCCTTCTCCCAGGGCTCTGTGCAGGAGCCTGGGTAGTGACCTGCCATGGAAAGGGAAGCAGTCACAACTCTCCTCAGTTTTCTTAGCTCAGCTGGCATCCACTAACTTGGCATTAAAGAATTTTCCAGCTTATCCTTGCTTTAATCCTTTTTTTTTTTCCTATCTTCCCCTCTCCTCCTACATGGTCTGCACACACACATTCCTTTGTTAGCTCCTGGGTTGCCCAGTCTTTGCCGAAACACAAGATCAGGCAGTGGGGACAAGGGGCTCTACCTGCAGTGGGGACAAGGGCACGTGCGAGAGTGCATTTTCTGTAACGTGTGTGTGCTGAGGTCAGGATGCATTCAACAGGCATGGTGAGAGGGATATGGGATGCAAAGACATGAGGGATCTATGTCCTATCCCACACAGGATTAAAATCTTGTTAGCGAGACCCATCCCATTTATGCAGTTATTTAGAATTAGAGGAAGTGGCCTTAAGATGCACCAGGAGAGGTTCAGGCTGCTCACCAGGAGGAATTTCTTCAGGGAAAGGGTTGTTAAGCATTGGAAAGGGCTGCCCAGGAGGTGGTGGAGTCCCCATCCCTGGAGGTTTACAAGGAACAACTGGACGTGGCACTCAGTGCTCTGGGCTGGGGACAAGGTGGGGATCGGGCACAGGTTGGACTCAATGACCTCAGAGTCTTTTCCAACCTCAGTGGTTCTGTGATTCCGTGATACTCAAAGCAAAGAGGGGAGCAAAAACACCAGCCGTGCAAGGCGCTGTGACAAATAGACCCTTTTGGCAAAATCCTGGGAAACAGAGAAAAATTCCAGTGCCAGCTGTGTGCCTGCAGAGCCACAGCCTCCCAGATATGTGCTATGGCTGCTGCTGCTGAACTCCCCATGCTTGCAAAAATTTCTTCTCTTCCTTCATGACCCAAAATAATGCCCTGCCCAGGCCTATAAAGCCACAGATCTGCTGACCCACCTCACCAGGTGTTGGCATGACAGACAAAGCTGGTACCTTCTTCCAAGGGATGGAATTTGGGAACGGAATCTTTTTCTGAGCCCCTACAGCTGTGTTATGATGGAGGCATCTTTGAGTCTGTGTTGCTCTGCATTCCCTTTGGAGTCAGGGGAGGGAAACAGCCATTTCTGGGTGATTTCATCTCATCTGAAGTAGACACACAGCACAGGGCACATGAATCATGTCCTGGAGGTGCTCATTTCCCTCTGTTGACAGCAGAGGCCAGCCCGAGGCGAGACAGATGCCTCATCCCTGTCACAGCATCACGCAGCAAACACAGCTGCACCCCTGGGAAGGGACAAAGCTGCGATTCCTGCAAGGAGGAATTCCTCCCTCCTGGGCAGCCCTGCTGGGTGGCAGCCCCAGGCCAGGGGTGAGCTGGGCTTCCCAAGCCCGTTTCTTCTGGAAAGACAGAAAGGAGAGACAAGAGATTGTTCTGCTCATCCCTTTGGCACTTTAGGGCTGTTCACTGGCCCGTGGCTGTGGGGTTATGGCACATCCCTTGCCCGAAAAGCTGAGCACCACAGCAGTGACCCAGCTGATGGCCTCCTGGTGCCATCTATTGCCAATCCTTGCTCTTATTTCCTTGTCCCAGGCGTGAATTCAGCAAGCACCAGGCACGGATTTAGGCACCGTCCAGCAGAAATGCATTTAAAAAGGGATCTTTTCTTTAAACACTAATTAGGATTTAATAACTAATGGCACAATGTTCAGGCTCTTGTATGTGATACTCAAGAGGAAGATCACTGATAACTGGCTCTCTGCAGCTATCCCTGTCCTTAGACAGGGATCAGACATGGGAAATGACCTTACTGACAGTGAAGGAAAGTGACAGTTGGAATATCTCATTTTTTAACTAGCCAAAAGCTAATATTTAATTACGTTTTTGATTCACTGGGTGTTTTTTACACAGATAATTTGGCCACGCTTGTGCAATTATATCCTTTTTTTAATATTAATTTACTTAAATCGCTGATTCCCTGAATCCAGTGTGAAAATCTCCACAAGGAACAACTGAGAAAATAAGTAGCCCATAGGCTGCTTAAGCTTTCTGATTATGAGAAGAGAAATCAAGTAAAGATTCCAAATTTACTTGATAGATAATTAACCTTTTAATGAGTTGAATAGTTTATTGTAGCAACGAGACAAATAAAAGTTTAGGAGCTGCTGTCAATACCAGACCACAGTGACAAAGAGGTGGCTTTGGCAGTGTCCAACAAACACATCAGTGCCTCAGGGGAGGCTCCTGGCTCCCTGACTGCTTGGGTTGTGATGTCCTCACTTCACCTTGCACCGACTCAGAACGTAATAAAAACAAGTGGAAGAGGAGTTTGTGGAGCAAAAAACCCCCCTTTTTCTTCGAGTGTTCTCTCTGAGTCCAGGGCTCTGCTTTAAGCTGGTATTTAGGCGCTCAGAGAGACAGGTAGGATCATGCTGAGAGTCCCACAGACACCTTTATCCCTTTCCTTCTTTGGCTGTAATTCCCCCAGGAGCTTAAGTGCCTGAGTAACCAGAGAGCTGCGAGGCTCTTCATGCCTGTGACACCGCGGCCCCGGAGCTGCTGCCAGGGCACAGCGAAGGTGACCTGCGGGATGTCCCCTTGTCTGTCCAGCCTCTCCTTGCTCCCTGGCACTTCTCCAGAGCAATAAAACTTATTAATTTCCCGACTCTCAGGCCATCTCATGTGCTGGGAAAGAAGACACGGCTTGAAGAGAGAACTGAACTGCACTTTAGCACTGCAAAGACCATTGGAAGGAAGCTACTTTTTGTGCTGAGCCAAAAATTGGTGAATTACTGACGATTTTGGTGCGAGCAGGTCTGGGAGCAGCTGATGCCGGTACAGGGAGCGCTATCTGGTGGCTCCTGTTGCACAGTGCAGCACTTTCTGATTCCTGGATGGAGAGTTTTCCGTGTCTAACCAAGGTGTTGACAAGATTTATGAAGGCTCATATGTAGTGTTATATTCATTCAGCCTCATATCTTAAAATAATTTTTTAAAAAGGTTTCTTTATGAAGCTGGAAGTTGAGAAGAAGGAATAGAATTGGCAGTGAAGTGGCTTTGAAGTCAGGACACACACACATATCCCCTTTTCTAATCAGTCCATTAAATGTTTTTTGGTCGAATGTGCACATCTGCTGTGGGATCCCACAGCTGCACTGACCCACTGCAACAACTCAGCCAAACTGGAAGAGCACACAAGTGCAGAAAATGGCACTGAACTTCTCTTCTGTGAGTTGAGTGGTAGTGTAGGAAATGCCTCAAACACCCGACAAGACCAAGCCATCCTAAAATCACCTTGAGTCGTTTCTCATCCTGCCTAACCTGTGTGATATTTCTGCCAGCACAGGACCACGGTGGGCTTAGAACGGGGCGTGTACAACACCAGCAACAAAAGCTTGTATTTCCCTGAATTAAAACAAATTATTGCAACAGTTTCTAGCCCAATTTCACATCTATTTGACCATGCAAAGTTCAGGTGTTCCCCACATCAGGACAGCTGGAGAGAGATGTGACCTACAGCACAAAAAGAACTTCATTTCCTCAGGGCAGATTTTTAAGTGGGGACGTAGGACAGCAAAGTGGGTCTGAGCTGGGCAAATCCCAGTTTTTCACTGCAAGCTTTCTAACCAAAAGTTGAGTACAACCCTAAATGTTTTGACTGTTTGGAAATTGAGTGCTTAAAAAATCCAGCTAACACTGGAAACAATTGGCAGACGGGTGTGTTTATACACCAAAAAAGTGTTTAAATCCAACTCCTTTCCAGCAGCAGCACAGGCTGGATCTGCTCAGAAAGGGAAAACTGGGTTTCCAGCAGGTAAATACACCAGCTTGATCCATTCAATGGTAGCTAAATGGGGATGTTATTGATTTGGGTCCCCAGAACGCGATGTCCTTGGACAGCCCAGCTCCCATAAAAGTGACGAAAATGGCACAGGTCTGCTTGGATTACCAACAGTCACATCTCTGTTCCTGGATTATTTCCACACCAGTACACTTGGAAACTGATGTCAGCACGTTTTTTATTCCAAAGTCAACCATGAGGACTAACCACGGCCACTGGTAAAGCCAGGCAATATCCTGTGCAGGGAATGAGGGCCTGAGGAGGGGGCTGGCTGACGTCTCAGCAGCTCGTGCCTGTTTCCTGGCACCAGCTGCCAGACCCAAATCCCACAGTTCCTTTTTCCAGGCCGTGCTGAGGGCATACATGCACTCCCTTAGGCTACAGGTCAATATGTACTTAGGATATTCCAAAGTCCTATGGAACTTTCTTGCTGTTTGAGAAGAGAAAAGCAAGAGGTAAGTTTGGGCAAGGCACATTACTGTGCTATTTGTGACTTTGACCCCTCTTGTTGCTGATTTGTGTAGCTTGAGTGTCTTCAGACCCTTTAGCGTCTCACTCCAGTGTTTATTCCAGCACATGCACAGCCAGCTCCCTGCAGAGGGAACTTCTGGCCCTATGGCTTCCCTGTGTTCATCCCCAGTTCCTTCTGTTCCTCTGGCACCTGGCTTGTCAGCACAGCAGGGCAGACATGGCATTCCCAGTGTTTCCCAGTTTTGTTAAGACTGAGAGCTTGTCCTATTTCTTTCTCCTCCCTTTCAAGGTGTTGTTCCATCACAAATCTACAAAGACAAAGGCACTAAGGGAAATTCCTAGCACAGCCTAAATAATCCCAATTAGATAGCAGATGGCAACTGCACAACCTGGTCTTCCAAGTCTTGTATTTTTCCAGTCCCAAACTGCCTGTGCCCTTGGGAATGCAGTGCAACCACTGGGAATGGTCCTGGTTCCAGCGCTCCACCATTTTCACCCCAAGGTTTAATAACATACTCATGAACCAAAAGCCTTTGGTTATTGACAGCAGCTGGAATAATAAATTGTGGGAAGAGGGAATTACTAAAAAATCAGCTGAAGGCTTGAGACTCATCTCATCAGTTCCAACAGGAACAGAACACAGTATTTCCGAAGAGCTTGGCCTTGATCACAGCATGAATGAAGGGACGGGTGGGTAGCTCAAGGTTTTCTGGCTCATAGTGTCAGTCAGTTCCGGGGGGGGGGGGAAGTGAATCTGAAACAGGCAAAATGCCCTTTTTCAGTCACAGACATCCTGACACACAAAAATGTAGGAATTGCTTAAATCCCACTGATATCAACAGGAGGCATCTGCCTTGATCCTTCTGAGTGTCTTATCCTCAGCCATTTATTTCTCTGTTCCATTCTCTGGGCCTGCCACTCTCTGGGAAGGGAATCTGCATGAGGAGCCCATCTGAATGCTGTTTGGGAGGGAGGAAGTGATCCTCTGGGGAAAGGGGAGATCTGGCCTCTCCTGCTCTCATTTTCAGAGTTCTCAGAGTCTAGACTCCACACTGCGGTGGTAGGGGGACTTTTATTGAAGTAGAAGGTGAAAAAGGTTAGATTCAGTAGGTCTTCTCTCTTGTTAAATTTAGCTGAAAGAGCTCATCCTTCTGTGCAATCATACCTAGGTTAGCTCTGTTGTTGACTGCACTGGCCACCCTCCCATCCTGAAGGTAGAAGAGGCTCTAAATTGCACGACAAAACAAGAACAGCAGATTTCTTCAGAATGCACAATTGCAAAAATAAAGATTTTATTTGTAAAGCATCTTTGAGAATACAACTTTTTATTTTTCCCAGAGACTTTAAATACATTTTGCATGAACAATCCCAGGATTCTATAGTACAAGCCTGCTGTACATGGTCTTTATTTAACACTATTTACAAGGACATCAGAAAGGTTTACTGACAATGAGGATTTGCTATTCAAAGTAGATCCCTCAAAAAAGAAATAAAAGAGTATTAACATAAGCAAGAGCGCTCATTTGTATTTTCAACAGAGCTCCCTGGAGAACTTGTGTTCACTGACAGAATACATTGTTGAGTGACTGCTCAGTGAAGGGAACACCAGAGCTAGCTATATTTAAAAGCCACATCATAAGTTTAACAAATACTAATCACACTCTCTTTCCATCAGTGGGGTGGCTCTCCACACCCCAGACCTAATTAGGATAGACAAGGTGACATTACATGGAAGTAAAGGGAGAGCAAGGCATGCAAGACCCTGTTTCATAGGTCCCTGCTACTGAAAATAATATTCCAGACAGGGTCCTCGGCAGGGCTCTCCCAGGAGCTGTGTTATAGCACAGGGAAGGAGGGATGAAAACAACGAGCACTGGCTGCCCCTGGAGCAGAGCAGAGCTGCTTGTGCACCACCACTCTGCTGAGCTCCCACCCTGTGCTGCAGTTCTGGCACCACCTCACTCTAACCTGAGCCAAATAACCATAAATCCCAAAAAACCAGGGCTGCTCAGGGGGCGTGAGCCAGGCCCTCAACATCACGGGATACTCAGTGCCTCAGCAGGAATTCCTGCGTAGGCAGACTGACAAAATACACAGATACAGGGAGAGCTGGTTTGAAATGAAACACATAAATCCTGCTGGAAATATGTACAGCAATAAACTGCCCTTCATCATCTGTTCAGCACATTCCAAGCAGAGAAAGTTGCACCATAGGAGAAACAGGCTGTAACTTCACCAGGACTGCAGCTAAGAGTGGTGGAAAAAGGTAAAGGTCATTTCTTCTAATTGCTCTAAAGCAATTAGAAGAAATCTAAAACAAGGTCTGCTCCAATGCCCCAGGAGTTGCTTCTATTGGACTCTACTGTCAAAAGGTTATCAAGAGCAGGACAAAATTGCACTACATGGCACATCCTTGCCCAGCCAACCATTTTTGACAGGCAAAAACAGTTAAGTAAAATATTTTTGGCTCAAATTAGCCTATTGTTTCCCTTCCCCCAGCTGGTAATACATTGAGGCTGTGCTGTGAAACCACACCTGTATTTAGCATGCTATACTTTTGACATATAAGCAGTTATTTCTTCACAGCCCAACAATTACAGAAACCTTGAATTCAGAGGCCTCCAAACCAAGTTTCTGCTCCACCAGACTTTTATATCAAGTCCATATAAGTGAGATGTATCCCATTTTTCTCCAAACTCCTAATCAAGCTAGAACACTAATTAACCTGGGCTCATTCTGCAGTTACAGGAGAGAAAGAGGCATCTTTATATGGTGATAAAAATCTCAGGGGAGGTGAATCCCCCTTGGCCAAGTGCACAAAGCCCAACAGGATGACTCTGGGCTCAGCTGAGCATTCAGGTGACCTGCCACAGCTACCAGGCTCAGTCACCCTGTTTTCAGTGTCACCTAAATACAAGACAGTACTGAGTAGTTTGGATCCTGTCTCTCTAGATTGCCAGTGTTAGGAGTCATTGCAGTACCTACAGGGGATGGGCTGAAGAGAAGTTTCTCTGTTCCTCACTCTACCAGGTGTGCAATGTGGAAAATTCCATACCTGTTTAAAGGAAGATTCATTAGGTGTTGTTAGAAGCTCAGGAACTTGGCGGTGGACATTGGGAATGAGAGGGTAGAACTATCCTAATTTAATATAAAACATTAACATTGGATTTTAAGACAAATATATTAATTTTCTGCCTTACCCAAAATATTTAAGTGAAACTGATGGTTTATCTTACAAGTGCTTGTAGACAAACATTCCCATGAGTCCTGAGGGTTCAACCAAGTATTTACCTGATCTTCTCCTCACATAGATGTAAAACACTATTGCCAGGAGAATCAGCACTAATGCAACTCCAAGTAAAACGCCAAGGACAATCACTGCTACTCTCCAGGAGGAACTGTTGTCAGTTGGTGACTGAACAGACAGAGCTGGAAATGCAAAACACATTTTAGAAATGTTAGCTAGAAACAGTAAAAAGTGGGTGTAAGAAATCCTGGAGCCCTAAGTGACAGCTGTGTTTTACTGCTTGGCAGCTTTGAAACTTTTGAATAATATTGAAAATGTTGGTTTTTTTTTTAAATGAAGATTTGTTAACTCAAAATCTTTTCTGAGGGTTCTTGTGATCTCTTGGTGACACCCATAACAGCTGCTCTGAGGATTTTCTTGATGGAATGGTGTAACTTGAGAGTCTTTAGATCCTTTAGTGTGAAAAGAGCTCAACCTTTGAGTCTGGAACTGGGTATATGTAATGATTCTTTAAAATACATCCATAATATATATGAAATCACTATGTGCTTAAATAGGTTACTCGAACTATTTGAATCTCTGAAAAGAGAGAAGTTAATTTATCAGCTTAGTTTAACAGCAGTAGGTCTGACCCTTTAATCCCCACACCATTACACAGAAGCTGTTTCAGCATTACTTACGTTGCACTGTTACTTCAGTTTGGTCCCCAAACTTGCTCCTTAATATTTTACTGAGGTGGCTCTGTACAGCATTCACATCCACAGGCTCATCTTTTGGCAGCAGAGAGAGAAAATCAGCAATCACACTTCCAGGTCTGAACCCAAGCACGAAGATATCGAAGCGGTTGTCCTTCAGTTCAGCGCGCATTTCCCTAACGACCTGTGCAAGGTGAAATTGGTATTTATTGCTCTGAAATTGATATTTGTTGCACATGTCAGGCAGCTGAGGCAGAGCAGGAATGCACACATCAGGATGTCAATTTTCTGCACTTACTATTCTTTCAAGGTAATTGCTTTGGGATAACCAATAAAAAAAACTTACTGAAAGAGGATTCCGCAGCGATGCATTGTCTGGGATTGAAAATGTGAAATCTAAGTTTGACTTCCAAAGCTCCAATCTGTTTAGCTAGTTGTCAATGAATAATGCATTAAAACAAGTTGTCCTCCTCCACAAACCCATATGGGACCCCGACTGTACAAAAGCTGGAATCAACAAAGAGCACCCAATATTTCTAAAGTTATGTTCAGTGTCCCCTAACTTTTTTTTAATGTGTGCAACTAAACTTCAAGCATGGTCCTGCACACATTACCAGCACAGAACTTGATGTTAGAGGTCTAAAACTTATCTTTGTCACCAGATTTTCAAAGTCATGGCATTGCAGAATACCTGTGCAAAGAGAGACAATTTGCTTCTCAATCATTCTGGCATAAACCAAGTGTATTCCCATGACACCAATCAAAAGCAAATCAGTTACACTGATGTCTCCAAAAGCAGAGTCTTGCCTAGTGCTTTCATATGGATATAGAGCAAGAACAAGCAGCCCCCTTTTTTCAGTAAGACTGGTTGAAATGCTTTTGTCATGACTGATCTTTTCAGAAAATTAGACATTTGATTCAATCCACTAAGAGAAGTTATCTTCTCACTGTGGATAAATACAGTATTTTACCTGAAAAGTCTAAAAGATTACTATTTTTCATGGCTGATAATAAACCTTGTTCTGAGTCACTGCTCAGTTTTCTGCCTCCATTTTTCTGTGGGATAAACCACAACCCGAAACTTTACATCACATTAAGTTCTTTGGCCAGAGACTCCAAAAATGTTTTTCTTTTCCTCAACTTGATGAGCAGTCTAGATAGGAAATCTGACTTATGCAGGCAAAACTGTAAAATCTCAAAGCTACAAGTAGGGTAGCAATATTGTGGGATATACAAGAAATAGTTCAACATTCAAATTGGAAAAAAAAAAATAAATAAAATACAGAAATTGTCTATATTTTCAATCATATTAGTACAGCTTCTGTTGATTTTGCCAATTTTTGAAGAAAATCTGACACACTGCACGAGGTAAAAGCTTATTAAAAGCCAGTGAAGGGATTCCTGTTTGGTTCAGTCAGGTTGGAGGAAACCTTTTACATCCCCTAAAGTAAATTTTCTATCCATGAAGTGGAGATGGTAGCAGTCATAAGACAAGGTTACCTCCGAGTTGGCGTGGTGAGAACAAATTAATTACTGCTTTTGAAATCTGTGGAGTTTCTTAGCTAAAGGGTATGATCATCACACTAAAAATATCTGTGTTAGTTATTTAAAGCAGTCTACCCCAATCTCACAGTAGTTTTACCTTTCCAACAGGCTTATATACATCAGGTTTCCTGAAAGGTGTTGAAATTATTAGTCCTTGTCTTTGAGTGTTTAACAGTTGAGTGGCAGGCTCTGCTTCTGCCTGTCAGCTTTACTAGCTCAAAGCTTCCACTTTCTTTCCTCATTTTCCCCCTGAGATGCACATTGTCCAGTCCTGCAGCCACTTCCATGAAGTAAATTACCAATGATCTCGACTCACAGGACACACTTGCAAAGTTTTTGTGTTTCCAAGTCTGTGGTGAAACGCTATTTTTGAGTAATATTCTTTTTTTTGCCTCCACAGGCACCACTTTAGCAAAGTGGGAGAAAATAAACAGAACGGGATGTTCCTTGAACTTATAAAAATAGAATTTTAAAGTGCCTCTCACTAAATAACTTAAATTTGAGGATGGCTTAGGGAATATAGCCCTCATCATTGGACAAGCTGTCTGTCCTTGGCAGGTTTTTGTGCTTCCTATACTTTTTCACCTGTCACAGTCTTGATTTAACAATGAATGTAGGAGACTGAGGTTGCTAATCACAAGCCTTTCTGCAGTTCATTCATGTTGACAAAGAAGATTGCATCAACTTACATCTGTTTTGATCCTTTCAGATATTGCTTTGTAGCCTTCACTATCAGAGTTATAAAGTGTATTATTAAATGTCTGGTTTTTTAACGAAACGCTGCAGGAAAGTGCTTGGTTATCTGGAATAAAATAGAAAAACAAGAAACAATGAGGTGAATCCCAGGATGTCACTCCACAGTTGGTCTTTGGACTTTGTTATCTCATGTGTTGATAATATGAATTGATAAAACCAGAAACTAATCAAATAATAATAATAACAACAACAACAATAATAAAGTGTATCATGTGTGTCTAATGCACTGGCTTTGGAACCTTCAGAGCTGCATCTCCCCAAGTTTGTCAGCCATCACAGTCCTCACAACTTGCTCACCATTCCTGTATTATTCAGGGTGCATCCCACTCCCTAATTCAACAGCCACTCTCCCATTGATTCCAGCAGGAGCAACATCAGTCTGTTAGACTTTGCAAGGCTCTGAGTGAGTTTAAATCCTCCTGAGTAGGTGGATGAGCCCTGAGCCAAAAGAAGAAAGCTTTACATAGAAAAGTCCAGACTAAAATAGAGCTGGAAGCTGACACTGAAGTTTGATGGAGGCAGCTTCTTCACCAAAGAAGTGTGAACTTCAGATGCTGTGTGAACTGACATAATAAAGCAGATGGCAAAATACTCGTGGAAGATACTATATTGTGAAATAATACCCCGTGGTTATGGATAAACAAATGTTGAGGTTCTGTAAACTTACTGGTGCATACAATGTCGTGTAAGTCAGAACAGCCAGTACTTTCTGCTGCACAAAACTCAGTTCTTTTGAAACAGGAAGCAGGATCTGCAAAATAAATTTAAAAATCAAGATAATCACTTCTGTGCGTGCGTTATTACTGCTAATAAGAAAATTATGGGATAGGTGAAAGTGTTTAATTACGGCCAAGGGGTCACCTAAGCAGCAGTTCCTTTGGCCCAGTGAGAACTTGGAATTGCAAGTTATAAAACTGGAACATATCAAAAGAGAGGCAGGTGGTGGGTGGGTAGGTGGTATTTGAGAACTCACAGAAATAGCATTGAGAACTCTGATTTTTATGAGAGCTAAAGATATGGGTTGTGCTGTTACGTGCTCGTACGACTCAGGTAAGCGAGATGGAGTTTTCAGAAGTAAAAGTCACCTGCAATGTCCTTTGGAAACAAAATGCATCATGGACTCTCAAAACCTCAGTATGCTTGTCTGGACTGGCTGATCTGAATTATTTATAATGGGTCAAAACCCATTAAAGGGTGGTATAGCAGGTTTTATGTGTTAGTTCGTTGGGTATGTCTCCAGTTCTCGTCATAGAATTGAACATAATCTTTAACTTCACATGAAATACAGATGACTTGGTTTTTGCTGCTCTTTTTAATTAGCTTACAAACACTTTTCTAATAGGGCACATAGCTCCAGATTACAAAAGGAAATCCTTTATATTTTTTTGATAGAGTAACTAATAAATGAAAGCCAGTGTTCTGAAGAATTGAAATATTTCAATGGAAACTATGATGAGAATTCCTTGGCTTTGTGGTTATAAATACTAAGATAGAGGGTAAATGCATCAGAAGGAAACTCCACAGTCAACTGCCAAAATAATTGCCCTAGAAGGGTTTTGAGAATAATCAGGCAATCCACTAGAGAACTCAAAAGAGGACTGCAACAAGGACAGTTATATTTGAGAGGTCAAGGAATGCTAGAAGAAAGTAACAATTGCCAAAAGTCAAGTTAAATCTTTCAAGTTACATAAAAAGAAATTGTGAGCACTTTCACAGCCACTGGGAAAGAATTATAAAGTGCAGCACAGTTTTATCAAACGTGGATCATGCCAAAATAACCTCGTGGCTTCTTTTGACAGGCTGACTTTTAGATCTCTTGCAATGATAGAAAAGCAATATTATACAGTGCAAAGTGGTAATTTTTTCAGTGGAAGAAGTTTTATCTGAAGGCTAAGGTGGAGATAGCAATGGGGAGCTTTAAAAGGAGAAAACTTGATTTAGAAGGATATTATGGGTGATGTCCCTTGAGAATCAGTTTTAGTACAGACACACAATTAAACAGTTCGTCTTAATGTCTATATCCCAGGATGAAATTAAAAAGGTAACAATGACAATTAAGGACTGCCTGCATTCACAAAAGCCAGTACAACCTAATTTTCACATTACAAGCATATTTTCTGGTAAATTTGCAACCAAAATATCCTGACTTCTGTACAGAATTATCTGTCTCAATAATACAATGTGATCAGAAATTTTAGAGTGAGCTCTTACACTGCTTGTTTCATCCAAGCAGCCCTATCCAAGTAAGGGGATGAGTCAATTAAATAAAGATGACTTGCAGGAATAAGAGACCTATGAGATCAAATCCAGATCATATTGCAACAAGAAATTTGTGAGTTTATATTAATTAAAAAGAAATGCCAGGGTGATGGAGGAGGTACCTGTTCGGACAGTGACTGAAGTCGTATTATTGCCAGCACAAGACAACACTGCCACAGAAATGATGTACACGTGACCAGGTAGCAGGTGTTTAAACACAGCTTTTGTCTCTTCTGTAGTTCTGTTATCTATCTCCTGGTTTCCATCCGTGACAGAGATGCTGTAGAGGCTGGTGTTGCTGCCGCTGCTCCAGCTGAGTTGTATTTCTTCCCCCGTCACGTTCTGAACTTCGACCGACACTGGCGCTGCAAAGTGAAAAAGTTTCATACAGCTGAGAGCAGTTCATTTCATTTCTGCAATTCTACACATTTAATATTGAAGAAAAAAATACAAATGAAACCAATATAAGCTTTTGTGTGCTTTATTGGAGCTGATTTCAGTTTTCCACCTCATTCTCCTGCAAGAATAGAGGTGAACCATTTGCTCTATAGACCAAAACCATACATCAAAGGCACGTGGCCAAGTCATGTCAAGGTTCTCATCCACCAACACCCCCAAGTCTTTCCCCTCAGAGCTGCTCTCAGTCCATTCATGTTTGTGGTTGTGCTTGGCACTGCCCTGACCCACGTACAGGACCTTGCACTTGGCCTTGTTGGACTCCATGGGGCTCACACACACCCACCTCTGAAGCCTGTCCAGGTCCCTCTGGATGCCACCCCTTCCCTCCACAGTGTCAGCTGCCCCACACAGTGTAGTGTCACCAGCAAATCTGCTGAGGATGCCCTCAATCCTGCTGTCCATGTCACTCACAAAGACATTAAACGGTGCCAGTCCCAGCAGTGACCCCTGAGGAACCACTTGTCACCGGGCTGTCCTTGGCCATTGAGCCATTGTGAAAGACCAAGCTGTACCTTATGGTGCATGTGCATATCTCCTACTGCATTCCATGGACACTGTGACTCCAGACCAGGGAAGGATTAACCCTTTGGATTCGTAGATCTTGAAGAATAGTATTATGCACTAAAAATGGAAGTCATGCAACCTTTTTTTTGGGATGCAGAGCACACAAACGCTGCATTGTCCTCTTTCCCATCTTTGCTTTAGTTTTTTATCCATTAAAAAATGATGAAAGATTCATTACTGCATGTTCTTTGAATATCGGCAGATAGCCCTTTGGCAAAAAGTTAAATATGCACTAGAAAAGAATTAGTATTGAAACAAATAAGAATTGAGTTAGAAAAAATAAATTCAACTTGGGATTCTCCCAATGAGGCAGCTGCCTCTAGTATTTCACAAAAGGAAATTTCAAGACCAAAATCAATAAAACCAATAAAAACCAATGAAAACCAATAAAAACCAATAAAACTTCCCACTGACATAACCTGGCCTATGCAGCATAACTACATAGCATTTTACCCTTGTGGCACTGCCTAACACAAGGTGTGTCATTTCAAAAATAACTGCAGACAGGAGCTGCTGCTTTTCAGAAAATATGTAGATGTAGGGGTTCAATTCCTGGATTAAATTCCTCACTCGAAAAAGAAATTGTAAAGAGCTCATTTTCCAACCAAAAATAGCAATAATAAAAGAAAATTGTACTCAAGTCTTCCAAAAATAGAGCAAATTAAATTTAGTATCGTGTGTTAAAATACTCACAGCAAGTTCCAGTAAAAGAAGGATTAACAGAGGTTGATATACTGAGGCTCATCGTGGATGGGGTTGCCGAGGATGTGGCTGGGAGGGAATGGGAGGTCTTGGCATTGGGCTGAGCTGTCATTTCACTCTCCTGGTTCATGGTGGAACTTTTCCCTTCTCCAGGAGGAGCTGTGGCACTGCTGCCTGCAGGGGCCGTGGTTGTGGAGGGCGAGGGGCTCCCTGTGGGAGATGAAGTGATCGCCGCCTCCACTGTGGTCTGTCCCTGTCCGAAGGGTGTGGAGGTGTGTGGAGGTGCCGGTGTCTCCGTGCTGCTGCCCAGTGTGGATGAACGGCTGGAGTCAGTGGGATCAGAGGCAGGAGAGGTGATGGAGGCAGAAGCCACAGCATTAGTGCTGGCTGTGCTGGGAGTCACTTCTGCTGTCACAACCTCTGACTCCACGCCTGTCACGCCAGCAGTGGAGGACACGAGTGCCGTGGATGGGTGGGACGTGGTGGCCAAGGGTGTCTCGGTGGTGCCACTGGTGCTGCTTTGCTCCAGGCTGGGAGTCACAGCTGGGGAGCCCATGGAAGACATGCCAGAGGTGGAAGCCACTGGATTTGTGCTGGATGTGCTGGCAGCTGGGCTGTTCATAATGGGCTCTGCTGTCACAGCATCCTCAATGCTTGTGATGCCAGCAGTGGAGGATGGAGAGGAAAGCCTGAGTGCCGTGGATGGGTGGGATGTGGTGATAAAGAGCATCTCAGGGGTGCTGCTGGTGCTGCTTTGCTGTGGGCTGGGAGTCACAGCTGAGGAGCCCTCGGGAGAGGAGGAGGAGGAGGAGTGGCTTTGGCTCGTCACTGCTGAGCTGAGAGGCAGGGAGGAAGCATTGCCACTCTCTGTGCCCATGCTGGGGGCACTGGTGCCAGGCCTTGCTGTTGGGAATGCTGGGCTCACCTCACCATTCCTGACAGATGTCCCCAGTGTGCTCTCTTCCCACACTGGCATTGTGGATGTAGTGTCCATCTTCCCTTCTCCACCCATCGCTGTCATGGTGGAGGGGGACAGCGAGGTTGTGCCCAGGAGGGAATGGGAGGTCTTGGCATTGGCCTCAGCCGTCGTTCCACTCCCCTGGTTCATGGTGGAACTTTTCCCTTCTCCAGAAGGAATCGTGGCACTGCTGCCTGCAGAGGCCGTGGTCACAGAGGGCAAGGGGCTCCCCATGGGAGATGAAGTGGCCGTCACCTCCACCATGGCTTGTCCTTGTGTGAGGGGTGTGGAGGTGAGCTGAGCTGTTGATGTGTCTGTGCTGCTGCCCAGAGTGGATGAAAGCCCGGCCTTGATGATACCTGGGGCAGGAGAGGTGCTGGAGGTGGAAGCCACTGGCCTGGGGATAGTTGGGCCATGTGTCACCGTCTCTGCTGTCACAGCAGAGAACCGAGAACTCGTGATGCCAGCAGGGGAGGACAGAGGGGACAACAGGAGTGCCGTGGATGGGTGGGATGTGGTGGCCAAGGGTGTCTCAGTGGTGCTGCTGCTGCTTTGCTGTGGGCTGGGAGTCACAGCTGAGGAGCCCTTGGGAGAGGAGGAGGAGGAGGAGGAGGAGGAGGAGTGACTCGTTGTGGCTGAGCTGAGGGACAGGGAGGAAGCATTGCCACTCTCTGTGCCCATGCTGGGGGTGGTAGTGCCAGGCCCTTTTGTTGGCAGTGCTGGGCTCACCACTGCTCTCCCAGCAAAGTTCCCCCGTGAGCTCTGTTCTCCATTAGGCACTGTGGGCGTAGTGTCTGTCCTCTCTCCTCCACCCACCGTCGTCATGGTGGAGGGGGACAGCGAGGTTGTGCCCAGGAGGGAATGGGCTGTCTGGGCGTTGGGCTCTGCCACAGAGGAATTTGAGCTGTTTGCAGCCAGGCCAGTGCTGTCATTGTTGTTTGTGCTCCTCGAGCCATTTATGGGGCTCTCAAGGGTGGCATTCGTTGCATCTCCTCCCTCTAAAGCCATCACGGTCTCGGTACCTGTCAGAATTTCAGAAATGTGGATTATGGATTGTTCCCCCGTAATTCTGTGAAGTGCTGTAATAGTCTACCAAGTGTAACTTTGTTCTTGTGTGAAAAATTCACTTAACGTTCTCATCTTCATTGTTATTCCTTTCCTTCCTCTCCCCAGTTTCATATTCCTTGTTATTTCTCAACTACCGTGAAATTTCTATTATTTCCTTTCCCATTTGCATAAATTTGAGTAGATTTACCGATTTCCTGGTAATGCTTTTTTTTTCTGTATAAATGTAGAGATTTATAGTACCTTTCTATTCCTAGTCTGCATATTTTTACAATTTTTTATGTGCTTTTCTTCTTGGACTTTTCTTATTTCATTTACAATTAGGAAAGGATTTAGTGGTGGACTCAGCAGTGTTAAGGTTGGACTCAATCCTAAAGGTCTTTTCCATCCTAAATGATTCTATGATCCTATGATTGCTCTAAACTAAAATTCCTAGAGAATTAACTGGAAAATTAAAAATTAATGGAATGCCTCTTTCAGCATAATTTTCTCCTTACCTGTTTGCATATATTTTATTGTTTCCATTTCTTTATTTTGCAAGGCATTTATTCCTTTCCTAATTACTTTCTGTCAGGCAGGAGAGAAGGATTTTTCTGGGGATATCTTTCTGTTGGTGTTCTAAATCACAATAATCCTGGGTGAAAATTCATTGCCTTCCTGTGTTTTCCTCTGTCTCTAACTACAAATAAATCATAATTCCTGTAGTTCAGAAGCATGAAGGTGACAACATTTCTAACACTCCCAAAGTTTCTTTAAAAGAAAAATCAAATCCTTTCTCCCTTGTGATTAAATAGTCAGGCTAATTTGGACTTGTCCAATTTACTTGATCAGGTAATTCAACTTTGATTTTGAGAAGTGTCTTTGTTCCTGCTACAAACACAGACATATTCTTCTGCCTTATGTCAGTTTTACTCCTTAGCAACACTTAATTATCATCCTGGATCTTTGGTTTCAGCTGTAGGAAACTTAGAGGATTCTCAGAGAGGGTGTACTGGAGTAGGTCTATCAAATCCTTAAGAACCACATTAATTAATTACTTTTGACTCTACTCACCTGTAAAACGAAGGTGGTATTTCCATATCATTTGCTGTCTACATAAAAACTTATAACAATACATATTTTTCAAAATTCCTCCTACAGACTGATACCTCTTTTACACCCAAATACAGTTTGAATTGTAAGACCCTGTGCTTGTATCCCTCCGATTTTTAACAGCAGGTATTGATCAGTCGAGAAACTTGTGTTCATCTGCACTGAACAACATGAAACCAGACATTAAGTATAAAATAATGCAACCCTCTGAATTTCTACAGGTTGTTTTGAAAATCTCTTGCAGTGCAGTGAGAACTCAGCACAATTAATATAACCTAATCCATGGGTTTTTGTGTCTTTTCCTAAAGAGTCTTTCAGAGGAGAAAAACTGGCAAAATGAATCATTCATAACTAAGCTTAGGGGTGAAAAAAATCATAAAATCTAGTCAGACACTGCATGTTTTTCTTTTAGGTGGGTTTTCTAAATACTTTGTTCTCATTGTTTCACCTACTTACAGCTTTATATCCCTACTAAAATACTTGCTGAAATCCAATGCATTCAAGCTAAACAAAAAAAACCAACCCATAACCCTGTAAATATTGCATGTTATTGGATTTTATATTCATTTTTAGCAGCCCCCCTGCTCTGATTATCATTTTGAATGTTTCTCAAGGACAATCCCCTAAATATATAACGATGGTAAAAAATCCAACAGATTTTTACTTACAGAGAGCAACAGAGAGGATGAAATGCCAGAGGTAACTCCGAGTGCCCATGTTGAGTGTTCCCCTCCTTGCAGTGCTCGTCCCGTGCGTGAGAGTGACATTTTGAATGGAACACTTTGGCAATTTAAACAGGGGCGAGGCTCAAGCGTTACGTCTCAGCCTCTGCAAGTCCCTCGCGCACATTGGGATCGCAGCCAGGGTGAGGAAAATCTCACACCTGACCTGCTCGGTAATAAATTCCAAAGTTTTCTGTTGAAGCGTGCTTGCTTTTCTTTAATGGAGCAAGGTCTGAGTGTGATCCAAGGGCGAGTCAAAGGCAGGAAGAATTCAGTGAGCAGGGCATCACATCTGAACACCCTTTTGTTCAGGGTGCTCAATAAGTGAAATATTTTAACAGCCTTGGGTCTGGGCAATGCATGACTAAGACCTGGAATGGGGAGCCTTGGATCCAAAAGTCTTGTCCTAATCAGTAGATCCACCCTTTCCCCCTCCATATTTTCCTGTATTATTAATTATTTAGGAGCAAATGTTTAAGCATTCAGTTCTAACTTGAATTTTTATTATGTTAGAACAACAAATTACTAGAAATGCACCAGACAGACACCAGTCACTGGTTCTGCCATACTGTAGAGAGACTGGAGTGGTTGTACATCTCCATTACTTCACTTTGAAGCAGATGGAAAATATTGGATGAGCAGGCCTGTCATTCTTAACTGAGTTTATCCCCATTTTCCTTAGCAGATCAACTCCTCCTGGCTATAGGCAGCTGCCATGGACGGTCCCTGCTGGTCCCAAATCTGGGTCACAACTTTAACTCAATGATGTCAAACCTGCCTCTGTGTGCCTGGGGCTCATCAATGACTTCAACATTTACATTTTGTCATATTTTTAATACCTTGCCCTGCCTGAGGTTTATACTGGTAAAAGTCTTCATTAAAACATTTTCAGTGAGGTTTTTTTTCCAGTCACACTATGTGAGAGGAATGTTGTCTGGAGCAGGGTGGGATGGAGTGGAGTGGCGCAGAGTAAGGCCTGAAGAAGGAAGATCATTATTTACCCAATTTTTTTTCACGTTTTTTTATAGATCTGCAAGACCCAGCACATCTATAACTACATAAATTCCAGATTTTGCTTCAGCAGTTGTTTTCTAAAATTGGTTTTATTTTGGTTTTATTCTGACAGGGAAGTAAGATGAAGAAAAATGTCCCTTGAAATGAACTTCAGGGTTTTGTTCTCTGGTGTGAGGCAGCAGTTTCAGCTTTGTGCCTTGTTTGATGTAGAAACTCCTGACTCAGCCAGATCTTTTCTTAGCAATCACTTGTTTACAGCTCTAACTGCTATTCTTAAAAAATAGACATGAGCTATTTCCTCTTGCATAAATAATTGGAAATCACATTTTCCTTCTACTTAGGAGGTCAATGTCGTCAGACTTCTCTCTCCTGGACTGCCCTAAGACCAAAACTAGTCTCTAATTCATACTCACTTGGGAACCAGGGTGGAATAATTCCCCAAACCAGGGGAGTGTTTGACCCTAAGCCCCTTGCCTGACCTCTGCAGGTCCTACTCACGTGCAAATAAACTTTGATGCTCTTGCAAACTATGAAGGACAGGGTGGGAAATGCCACTCCCTGCCTTTCTCAAACAGAATTTTGTATGAAATGACTGCCATAGAAAATTGGCTGCAAAGTCTATTAAGTCAAATTTTTAGTCTCTTAGAAGCCGAAGTGGTTCTTAGTGTGCAGGGACACTTGACTTGTATGAAAAGTCTCTTATGCACCACAAGAACAAACCACATTCAGATTTAGCAGTATAAACCCATTTTTGCTAACATACAGCAAATGACATATAGCATTAAAAAAAACCCCCAAAATTCTCTATTTCTTTTTTTTTTTTTTTTTCAGGGAAACCGATACAGCAGAGGGACTGGTTGTTCCATTACAGCCTGTCACCAGGGCTGAGGTTCAGATCACCTCCTCTGTTAGGCAGCCTTAATCCCACAGTTTCTCTCCTTTCACCTTGACAATGCCCCAAAACCAAACTAACTTCTAATTCAGCTTGTTATACAATTTACAGGAAAAGTTGCTTTCTGGTAAACACAGAACAAGTTTTGCCACATGCCTTGCAGGTAAGAGACTTCCCAGTATGAAACTGGTGACCCTTCTCAAATATTTTAAGTGCTGTGTGACTCATCTCACCTATCTATAAACTCAAGATTTAAGTGATCACTTACTTCTTACATTTATTTTTCAGTGATCTTGAGGAAAGTCAGGTTTCACCTTGAGTTAGAAGGTGAAGATACACAAGGAAATAACAAGATTAAATGACATAGAGTTCACTTGCAGAAACCTTGGCACTCCTTTGGGATGATCAAAGGCTCAGGACTTCGAAAAAAATCCTCTTTACATACTAATTTCCATCTGCTTAAGAACACATTGTTAAAAACCTGTATTTACCAAGGCTTTAACTTCTCAAAACAAACAAAAAAAAGAAGGATGAAGCTAAAAGAAATGCAGAGGGCAGGAGGGCAGCTGAATTGGCAAGGCAACATCTTTGATTAAATCAAAGAATACAATGTGGAGAAAAACAAAATTCTTGTGGGTTTCTAAGCCCCTCAGCCAACTTGAATCAAAAGCAGCAAATGCTGGGGAGAAATGCTAGTGACAGCTGAAAAATAAACAACCCATTCTGAGGCACTCAGTTTTCTGATTTTCCCTCCTGCCAGCCATCCCCAAACACTTCTAGACTCTCACTTGTCCTTTTGTAAGTCAGAGATGGAATTTCTTGTGGAAATCACAATCTGGGGGAAGAGGATAATATTGCTTTTAACTTCTTTTATCCTGCTGAAGTATCAAACTTACATATCCAAGAGCTTCCAAAAACGTGTCAGTGAGGATGTGCATCGCTCTGTGGGTGTTGGGAGTGAAAGGAAAAGGGTTTTCTAGGTGGAAACTGTGCTTTCTGTGTGTGCAAGAATGTCTGTAAGCTCACCTAACTGTCATGTTAAAAATCCAAACGTGTTTCATCATCTTGGAACAGCACCAAAGGGGCTCTGTAACCAACCTGTTCCCATCAGGTAATGCTGGTGAACGAAACAGCCTTAGCTACAAGCAGGATGTACCTGCACTGTCACAAAGTGTGGTCACAGTATGGATTTTGGACATTCAAACCCTCCTGCCTTCTCCAGTCACTCAAGATTGCTATTACTGTTGTTATTGTCATTTTCTTTAATTTTGTTACTATTATTATTAATAATTTTGTTGTTGCTATAATTTCCATACTAGCTGTGGGTCAGTGACATTCCCAGCTGCCATTCTGCTTTAGTTACTGCCACACTTGTGTAAGAGGTTTCTATCACTGAATTTTCTCTTCAATCCCTCAGTGTGTGATCCTGATTTCAGAGGGCTCAGCCCCCCCTGAGCAATGCACACCTGAATTATTCAGTGAAAATCACTGGGTTTGTTTCTGTACCAGCCTATTACATATTAACTCAGGACTGTCTTTTGTGTTTTTATTTTATGTTTGCTCTCTCATTAATCATAAATCACGAGATTCTCCCTTGTCCAACACTGCTTCCAGAAGGGCTACCTTTTGTAATTTCAGTGCCAGAGAGAATGTGGGGGTTTTTTTCCCAACAATTCTCCTATTTTCAACCAATTCATGCATTTCTAATTTGATGTGATTTCAAACAGCACTGATACAAGAAATCCCAAAAGTCTCAAAACATTCAAAGAGTTTGGCTTTAAATGTGCACTCAAAACTTACAGGTAACGAGGGTTTAAAGTGTTTCAGAGGAAATGAAATTATTTCTGAGGAGCATTAAAATGTGATCAGATACAAGGAAATCTGGTGGTATTAGCACTGGCTGTTCAAAGAGTATAAATTTTCTTAACTAGAGACCTGAACATTACATCCTGTTCCAGCAGTGTCCCCTCTCCCACGTCATCCATTGGTCAAAAGAAGATCCAAAGCTCAGCACAACCAAGCCAAGAAAAGTCATTATTTTTCTCTTGGGAAAAAAAAAAATTGGAGAAATAAAAAGGAAAGAAACAAGGGCAAAAGGAAACTCTATTTGCCTTCTAGATGACGGAAATTTGAGGTTCATGTTGAGATAGTTTTTGATGCGTTATAATGCTTGAAAATTTGGACAGAAGAACAGGAATTGCTGAAGACCTGTGTTCCTACAGGAGCTTAAATTTTTAAATTAACGTGTCATCAAACAAGAAAGCTCCAGGCTGGCAAAATGGGTTTCCTAGAAACTATTGCTGTTTACAGTTGGCAAAGCATAGTTCCTTTTGTGCAGGACTGACGAGGCACGGTGCTGAGCCACAGAGGTGATGAGTGGGCTCCAACTGGCTCTGATTAAATGAAATCCACATTTTTCTTTCCAGTCTTGCATTGGATTGTCCTGAAAAGAGCAAACAGAAGAGGAATCAAGTACAAAATACCAGGACAAAGAGAAGAGTTAAAGAATCAGAGATGCAGCTGAAACAATTCCCACAGGTCACAGTCTCACTGGAATCCCTGAGGCTTCCAAAGAGGCATCTCACGGATTTGTCAAAATGCTCTGGAAATAAGGGTGGCAGAATTAGGAAGAAGCTTTCTGTGCAGGAGAGGAGCTGGGAAGAGGAGAGGTGTGTTCTGCATTTGGGCAGGGCACAAAACCAAAAGCACAACATCATCAGAGGACACTGCTAGCTCACCCAGCAGCACTGCAGAGAGAGGGAGCTCAGATAAGAGCAGCCAAGGTGGCTCTAGAACCAGAATTTGACAAGCTCTGATAATCCTGATCTGTAATAATGACACCATGCAGCTTCTGTGATTTCATTTCTTTACCTCTTCTGTGCTGTGCATTTGCATTAGTTTGCTCTGTCAGACAATAAAGCTGTGTAGTCCCCATAAGTCTGGACAGGACAATGAAGAGAAAATTACTCCAGAGAAGAAATTCCAGTTCTCCACGAAGCAGCAGCACCGACACAACATCTGCTGCAGGAACACTTTAGAATACCCCACTGGCAGAGAACAAATACCCATGTTAATCACAGACCACAGATGAAAATAAAGAAAGATGAAAATAAAGAAATCAGCTGTGGGTTCCAGCATAGAATTCCAGAGCACTGAGCCAGGGATTGTTGCCACCAGCAACAGTATAACCTCAATAATCACAACTCTGATGCTGTATTTCAACCCTCGTGATCAATTATTTTATTTCAACTGTAGATATTGGAACAAAGAATTCATTCAATAAGCACCTTTTTGCTACAGGTGTTTCAGGATGTTTTTAAGAAGGGTATTTTATAAATAACTTTTTCTGCTTCCCAGCCTCAGTCCACAGAAGTGAGCCACAAAATTTTGAATATTATTTGGGCTCAGCATTAACAAAAGTAGCAGTAGGTGTGAGAGCCACAGGAATCACTATGATCACGGTGATTGATCACAATCAAGGCTTTGAACTTTAACCTCAATACTCAAAATGTCACCTCTCCCCAAAGAGCTTCTGAAACAAAGAGTTCTGAAAACAAAATTCAGTCTGAAGAAAACCTTTGGTTGCATTAAGGCTGAACAATCTGGTTTTGACTCTTACCTGAGTTTAAACACTTTGAATTCCCAACTCTGTAAAATGGCAATGTTATCTAAAATACAAAATTATAAAGGCAAACTAAAACTTATTTGACAGTAGTTTGGGAAGAAGTTTGCGATAAGTTTTCCATGGTAATTCCAGTGAAATCAGTCTGCTTCTCAGGGAGATTTTTTTTTCAAGTAAACAGGTTTTTATTTTTCCATAGTCTGTTCTCTCAGGGGAAAAAAGTAGTTAAAGACCTTTCAATGGAGCAATTTTTTTGCCAGTGACTCCTCTATGTTGATCATTTTCTTTGATATGATTTAGGTAATGACTGTGCAAGAAAACTTTGCTCCATCTTAGGTTGCCCTTTTTCATACCTACACCCTTTTCATTGTAAATCATTCATTCTGCTACAACACAATGCAGCAAATACCACCACAGCCAGGATCAGGATTCCAGACTTCCATCACCTTTTTCAAAGGACTGAGGTTTTACCAAAAACAAAACAAAACAAAAAAATCATTTTTTTTCTAGAAATGGGAAGTGAAAAGGAAAGGAGGTGCCAAAAGATGAGCCACAAATTTCACTAAATAGAAGCTACAGACTGTTCCTGGAGGCCCAGGCCAGAGAGAAAAACTGGCTAAAATTGCACTTCTTAGAGCTCATCCCTCTAAAGCAGATTTGTCTTGGAGAGAACCAGAGAATGAGTTCAGAGTTAAGCACTGTGAGAAAGCAGAGGTTCAGTGCATTGACTCTCTCCCTGGCCCACGTGTTTTTTAGAGGCACAGACGTCACTGGGGAGAATGTGTTTATCTCTTTTTGTTCAGAGAAGACACTTGTGGAAGCTTTTCTCTGATTGTTTTGCAAGGAAAGGCTCCAATCATACATTTTCCTTTGTGTCACTGACATGTGCAAGATCTAGATGGATTCAGGACCAGAATCAGAGGATGAAACCATCATGAAAAAAATGTACTTGTGCTAAGAGTATGTGGGGATCTCTTTTACTGAGGGCCAAATGCTGATCATTAATTGGTTGCTGTGCTAAATGAGTGATTTCCTTCCAAGGATTGACTCTTGACCTTTGGGTTAACCAGCTGGGTGTAGCAGCCAAATATTCCCTGTTTGAACAACCTTGGAATCCAGGCTGGGTTGGATCCCCCTGCACAAATAGCACAAGGGCAATGGAGCTGCTCCCTGCAGAACACTCAGGCAGAGGGACTGACACTGGATTTCTCACTAGCCCAGCCTGCAGAAGAACACACAGGCAGTTAGTTTAAATTTTCTTCCACTGGTTCAATTTGTCTTTCACAAAGAATTATGACTTTTGCTCATTAGCAGCAAGGCAGTTACAACCTGTTTTTCTACACAAGCATCCTTTATATAGAATCATCCCAGGGAAAATCTGAGATTTATCCTTAAACACTTAAATATCCTCAAATTCCAGTATTTATCCTTAAAAACAGTAAACAAATGAAGGTGTGGATCAAGTAAATGACAATATAATGAACATCTTCAAAGCAGTGAGCAAATATAAAAATGAGATAATAGGTGACTCATATAATTATACAAATATAAATATTGCATTATAACACACTTTGCCCTGAAAGTGTGCACAACATAGAATCATGGAATGATTTGTGTTGGGAGGGACCTTAAAGATCATCCAGTTTCAATCCCTCTGCCATGAGCTGGGAACCTTCCACCACACCAGGTTTCTCAGAGCCCCATCCAGCCTGGATACAGAGATACAGAAATTTACTCTTCTCAAAATGCACAGCGTGACTCTCCCACTCTCTGCCTATGCTCAGCACCACAACAGAATGTCAGTGCCAATTACTACAAGTAGTGACAAAGTTAATTCCATAAGGATGTGGATTATCGAATGCTTCTTCTAGCTGGTTTTTTCTCCCAATGAAAAACAGTCCCAACCTTTGTGTACTTTGAAAAAAAAAAGTAAATTACCTGTAATGAGTGCTCAATATACCTGGCGTGGCAGCACAATCCCTTTTTGTGCTCCAAAGCCTCACAAAAATGTCCTTACACAACACAGGTGTGGGAACAAGACATTGGTGACATTTGTGAATAGGGTACCTAGAGTTTAAACAGCCTGGTTTGCAACCACCCCATAAGTTTGTGAAAGGTGTTTTAGCTTAAAATGACTTTGAATTTGCCTCAGATGTTGCTCTGGGGCAGCTTAAAGACATCAAGATCCTTTCTAGGTTGATACAAGTGCCAGGTGGGCTCAGCTCTCCATGCCTGTTCCAGCGTTATTTGTGAGAAACCGTTTTGCAAGTCAGATATGAAAACAACAAGGGCTTAGCTGGAATGCAAATTATTCTTCTGGGGCCTGCCAGCATTAATGGGAGGAGGATAGGACCCATATTCTTGTTTCGTTTCGTTTCAGGACTGAATATAATGGAAGGCTCTGTTTCCCTGTTACTGTCTTCCTTTGAGGGCTCCAAAGGGAGAGCAGTGACTAAGACTTGTCCTCTGCTGTTATTTCGTTCTGTCTCAGTTCTTTAGAATGCTCTTTTCTTTCTTCACTTTAATTTGGTGTGGTTTGCTCTCCAGAGGAATATTAATTCAATAATTTTCTAGCCTAGACTCTGACTTTGGAGACTTGCTCCTCCACCAGCCTGATCTGCCCATAGCTTTCAAAACAAACACATGACAAGCTGGCACTTCTGTCTAGCAAGAATATACCCAGAAACAAAGGGACCTTACTGCAGTCAAATTAACTTAATGATCCTTCTCTAAAGCACCAGTTCTTTAAATGAAATACAACAAAACAAATCTTCAAATTCTTATATGAGCCCTGCAAAGAAATAAGTGTGAGAAAGTGCAAACCAGGGCAGCACCAATTTCTGCTCTCTGTGCTCAGAGACAGGGCTTGATGGAACGGCATGAAATGGTGTCAGGAGAGGTTTAGGCTGGATATTAGGAAAAGGTGGGGTGCTGGGCACTGCCTAGACTTCTCAGGGAATGGTCATGGTCCCAAGGCTGCCAGAGCTCCAGGAGTTTGGATAACACTCCCAGGGATGCACAGGGTGGAATTCTTGGGGTGCCTGTGCAGGACCAGGACCTGGACTGGATAATCCCAGTGGGTCCCTTTCACCTTGGGATATTCTGTGATTCTCTGTCTCAAGTGTAGAGTGCATAGGATAACAAGAGGATGTATGATCACTAACAAATAAAACAATATTAAAATAATTAAAAATATCCACTCAAGTCCTCCAAGCTTGTGTTGACACTGGCAGTAATTTGATTTCAATGCCTAAGGACTGTGAAACAACCTTAAAGTTTGCATCCCTACAGCAGCTGCCATTTGAGATTTTCAGAACGTTCTGGAAACGTGATTTGGCTGCACTTCATAATTCATCTGCCCCAAGGGTTTCTCTGAGATGGATTTCCCTCGTTTTATTAGCAGAGAAATTCAGTGGTTAGATATCTGGCTCAAGTACTTCCACAAACATTTCCTGAAGACTGCAGATACCACTCCTTACAGACTAAAAATCTGCCCACTCCTGCCATGGAAATCTTTCACATTAATTAGTGCAACAGATCAATTGGTACCATAAGACAAGAAGAGCTGGTGTGCGGAAATAAAAATAAATTTTTTTTATTTCCCTGAAGAAAGCTTAAAACACAAATAAATTTATGTGATTAAACAACGTGAGGATAGGCATTTTATCTATTTACTTTTATGATAGCAGTGTAAGTTGTGGAGAGATGTAGGTGGACAGAAATAGAGGAGCTTTAGGATTGTAAATGTATTTCCTCAAGAATGGAAGAAATGGTCACCTACTGCTGACTAGAGCACTGTGAGATACATTGCCCATGTGCACATTTATTATTCATTCTCCACCCTCTGTCTCTCTGATCAACAGGTTTCTGCAGGTGAATGACAACCAGTGTGCGAAATAGATTGGTTGTGGAGGGTGGTAAGTGTCCCTTTGTGTGGGACATAAGGAGAGGTGGGTCCAGAAGTCACTGAAATGGAAAAGCTGCAGTGCTGAGGTCTTGGTGACATGTGTGTCCTTACAGTACAGCATGGAGAAGATATATAATTACATGCACACTTGAAATATAAACCACAAAGGCCTCGAGCCGTTGGTAAGTAATCTCCTTTTTTGTGATTTGGCTTATATTACTGCATGGGAGATGTGTTCCTGCATGGCATAAAGAAACCCCATAAATATTTCTTAGCTCAGTGGCTGGGTATTTTGTATACAGCTTATTTCGTCCACTGGCACTTACTGCACTGTGATCTCCTTGGGAAAGGGACAGTCATGTCCTACAAAGTGCCAGCACAAAGCACAGTGATTCCACTGCCAATCTGCACTCCTGCTCTACTGTGACATAAATTATTAAACCCACTTGCTTGGTGTTTCTCCCAACTTTGTCTTCCAGTTACTGCTGAAGACACAAAAGCAGCCGTGAACTCAGTCTCAAGAAGTGAAAACTGGCTACAAATTCTGAATTAGTCTTGTAAGAAACTGCTGACAATTCAGCTTACAAGAAAGAGGGAGAGAGACAATTTATGGGGGCAGGTGGTGACAGGGCAAGGGGGAATAGCTTCAAATTGGAAGAGGGTAGGCTTAGATTAGATATTTAAAAGAAATTCTTCGCTGTGAGGGTGGTGAGGCCCTGGCACAGGTTGCCCAGAGAAGCTGTGGATGCCCCATCCCTGGAAGTATCCAAGGCCAGGTTGGATGGGGCTCTGAGCAACCTGGGATAGTGAAAGGTGCCCCTGCCCGTGGCTGAGGTTTTAACTGAATGAGTTTCCAAACCATCCTGTGATTCTCTGATTCTATGACAACTTTCTGTTCAGCTCTGCTATGTAACAGGGATGGGGGAAATTACACTGGTGGGTGAGGTGAAGGGGAATGGGGAGACAAGCCAAGGAAGGAGCCCCTCCTGTATTGTGCAATCCTGAATGCACACATCACTTTGCAATGTTAATAGTCAAGTACAAACTGCCTCTTCTAACCCTTGCTTAGTGACTCAAACAGCAGGTGAAAAAGTTTACGGGGAGGGATTAATGTACAAGTGTAAAAGAAAAATGCACACCCTCGATATTTAAAGAAAAGAAATAAGTCAAGTACTCTCCAAGTATATTTCTCTATAGATTTCTTAGTTAACTGTTGGCTGAGTGAAAGTATTTTCATAACCTGACTCCAATTTTCACTATAGGTGCTATCCAAACAAACAACACCACCTGAAAGCTGATGTCAAGTCTCCAAAATTAACCCACAAAGGTCAGAACCTGCATTGGTTTGAGGAGAACAAAATATGCAGTTGCCATTTCTGATCTTATCACACCAGATCTGTGTTTGCTTTTTCTTCAGCACATTCTTTTCTCCTTGTTCCTGGGTGTAAGTGCCTCATGGCCCAGCCTGAGAGCAGGATTGTTTAGGGCTTTTCCCATTGTCCATTGCTGGTGGCACATTGTGGCTGACTGCGCTGGCGTAAGGTAAACGTGAGGGATGAAGGAGGGGACCAGGACTGCTCTCCTTGAGAGGAGCTTTGGGAAGAAACCACGGCCTGGTCACAAGCCCAGCTCTCCAAATACAAGAAAGTAAAACCCAACTAGAAACAAAGCACGTCCCACTGGCGTGTTCAGGTGATGTGCTAAAATTTGTCTTTGCTCTGGTCACATTTTGAAAGCACTTTGGTTTGTACTGTGCACTGAAAAGCATCTTTTTGATGTCCCAAATGTGGCTCTGGAAAAGCCCTCACCTCACTGCTGCACGTGCAGGCAGGGTGCTGAGTTTTGGGGCCAGGTAACCAGATCAGCTCCCAGGAGTGGCAGATCTCTTGGTAAGCAGGACAAAACAATCTCCAGGCTAAAGTACACAGCACAGCAGGCCTCCAAGAGGTCAGGCTGGAAAACAGTCTCATTATCTCTCTATATCTAGAGACAGGCTTGTGGTTTGGCTTGTTTCCTGCATAATAGCACTGGAAAACAACACTTTCCAAACTTCATGCCACTCGAAATTAATCATTATTGTTATTGCTGCCAATACAGAAATAGAGGGGGCAGAGGGAGGAGCAGTTAGAGGTTCATTATCTGACTGGAAAAACATATTTTCTATCCGAGGCTGGTCTTCTCTCCACTAAGTGATTCATCCAAAGGTGTTCTTGCAGGATTCCAGAAAGGATCCACTCTTATCCCATGAAGCCTGAGATTTGATTCTTTGTGGTTGGCTCTCCAAACTCCCTTAATATCCCAAAGCTTTTCCTCCTTTCTCCACATAAGCAATATCTTTGCTTCTCTCTGTGGATAAAAGAATAAAACTAAGGAGAATTCTGCTTTTGCTGAGATTTCCCACCCAAACTCTGGTTTCTTGACACCATGGGTGGGTTCATCTTGCTGGTGTAGAGAATTTACCAGCTATGCTCCAGCCTTGCCAGATCTCAGTACTCTAGTTTTTCAAATTTCAGCCAAATTATTGATAGCTGAAGAGGGAGATAAGTCTGTCTACCCCAGCTGAAAGGGGGAAAGAGGAGAAGGGAGAGATTTGAATGAGTAGAAATGAAAAAGTAGTTTTCAGTAGTGATGCAATCACACAGCAAAGGCACCTCAGAAAGGCACACAAGATACCTCAAAAAGGCACACCTATGATGCAGTTTTAATTTAGAAAGTTTCTGTTCCCCTTCTATCTGGTCAAAACTGGGGAAAAAATGAGCAGGGAAAGGACAGAAATAATGACACATCTCACTTATGCCTGCCCTTGACTTGTCCCCCTAACCTGGGGAAATTCCCTGCAGCAATGTGAGGAGAGAGTCAACAGCTTTGCCAGATGGTTATCAACAGAAACTGGAGCTATAAAAAGAGTAATTACGTCATCTCCAAGGATCAGTTACAAATAAATTCATCATTGCATATAAATATGGGAAGGCACAAAATGCAAGCTCATCCACCTCTGTGAATGCAGTAATTGGAAGAGCTAAAATACTGCCCACAGACATCAGGTCTCACATCCTCTTCAGGCCAGGGGATGCCTTCCAGAGAGGTCAGGGACAGATGGGCTGGAATGTCTCCTGAGAGTCTCCTCAGGTATATTCCTGAGAGTAGATTCGAGTGCACAGCAGAGGAAAAGCTACAGGAAGGAAGACTTGCACTGCCCTCCTCTCCAAGACTTGGACCTTCACTGCTAGCAGAGGTCATCCTGTGTTCCACAGAGCTCTGAGTTTCCTCTTTGAGTTCAACACATCTGGCTGCGAATTTTCAAATTGTGCCACTGGCTGCAATAAGGGAAGAGTTATTTCATAGAATCATAGAATGGTTTGAGTTGGAAGGGACCTTAAAAATCATCCAATTCCAAACCCCTGCCATGGGCAGAGACACCTTCCACTATCCCAGGTTGCTCAGAGCCCTGTCCAACCTCATCTCAAACACTTCCAGGAACAGGACAGCCACAGCTTCTCTGGGCAACAACTCCTCACCACCCTCACAAGGAAGAATTTCTTTTAGATCTCTAATCTAAACCTACTCTCCTTGCCTTTGAAGCCATTCCCCTTGTCCTGTCACTGCATGCTCTTGTATAAAGTCTCTCTCTTTGCTCAGTTGAGTGACTCAAGCCACAGAACAGGATCTGTATTACAGAAGCCATTTCCACTTGAAGAAGCACAGAAATAACTGAGTCTCCAGTCCTGTAAATAAAGTGATATGGCCTCTGATCTCTATGGGAATGTGCTATTTGCCACAGGGCAAAGGAAAGAGAAATCCATAGGCAATGTGTATTTATCAGATAAAAGCACACAGTGAGTAGCAACAAACTGTGAAAAACTGAATTACTCTATCTGTTGCTACTTTAAAGGGAGAGTTTGAGAACAGTGTGGAGGAATGAGTAAAAAAATTCTGTCCTGTGGTCAGAACCACCTACACAGACTTGAGGTAGTTACAGATCAGGCATCTCTGGGAAAAATGTTCTTTATATGTTTTGTGTGTGATCTCTTTATCACACATGGATTTCTTGTGTATGGCTCTGTAAATCACTTTGTCAGCTAAAACCACACAGTGGGAATTTACATATATCTGTGGTAAAAAAGAATATGACATATAGTGTGCAGTAATAAATGCACCCTGCCAAGACATGGGAAGTCATTAAGCTCTAAAATGTCCCAGATATTATAATACTTTAAGAAGTTTGTATTTGAAGTACTAAACATGGTCACAACAGGGAAAAAAAACCAAACTACCAAAACTACTTTTTGTAAAGAATGTGGGATCCTGTGGTATTCTTGGGACATGGTTTCAAACTACTTTGAAGAGTTATTTATATGTCTTCTCCTGCTTAGCAGATAAACAGGAATAATTTGCCAGACTGCTAAAGAGTTCTCACTGCAGAATGAAATACTGCACTGAGAATGAAACAACAGTTTCGTTTCAGATCCTGAGCAGCTTCCACCTTCTGCTGGGAAGGAAAATCCATCAGTGTCAAATCATGTGACAAGGAAGTAAAGTGACAAAAGCACTTTGTCCACATGTAACTCAGTGCTGGCTCACCTTGGCGTGTGTGGTACAACTGCCTCCCCCTGGTTTTGTGATTATGAAATCTGTGAAAGAAAAGGAAGCAACTGACTTTGCAGAGTTACACAACAGGGCAAGACTTAAACATACAAGATTAGTTTTAACTCTTAGAATCATAGATTCATTCAATGGTTTGGGTTGGAAGGGACCTTAAAGATCATCTATTTCCAACCCCCTGCCATGGGCAGGGACACCTTCCACTAGAAGATGTTTCTGAGAGCCCCATCCAACCTGGCCTTGAACACTTCCAGGGATGTGGCATCCACAACTTGTGTGGGCAATCTGTGCCACCCTCACAGCACCCTCTGCCTGCCTTGGGTGCTCCCCTGCCACTGGCACCAGCACACGGCAAAGCAATGGCAGGATTAGGGGAAAAAACCCAAACCCAAACCCAAAGCCTGCTGGCAGGAGGGAAAAAAACTTCTGTGTGAAAAGGTAGAGGAAAGGTTGCCTTCCTTCACCAGGAGGAGGCATTTGCTGCCAGCCCTGAGGTCAGGGACTGGATGGCTGATCCTCAACCAGGGCATCTCCAGGAGGAAGGTGTGTTTTATCAGGTGTGACCTCAGAGGAAGGTGTTTTATCAGCTGCCAGATTCCTGGTCCCTGCCTGTTCAAATCCCTCTATCGATTCAAAACAGCTGCTTACAACTGTACAGCTGTGACCAGCTGCTTCTGGTGACTGCAGATCCTCTCCTGGCAAAGCAGAGGCCAAAGGCACCACTGTGAATTCCCAGGAGAGAGCTCAGAGAGCCGGGAAATAGGTACAGAAAATTAACTCACCTGGTTGTGCCGAGTGAATTAGTCAAGGCTGTGTTGGCAGGGAAATGCAGTAAAACTTTCCATGAGATTTTACTTGGGCATATTAATGATGCAAGGTTGGTTTGCAAGGGCACCAGGAAGCACTTATTAAGTCCAGCAGCTGTAATTGCAGATTTTGTGTGTAACTAGACACTGGCAAGTGAGTAAACCCGTGTCACTGAATGTGCAGAGCGTGGCTAAGGGATTCTGTCAGATGTAGGTTGGCAGGGTCCATCTGACTCCCTGAGGAAGTGCTAAAATAGATCTGTTTGCATCTTTATGGAGACTGGGAAATAAACTCCTAGGAAATGTCTTTAGAACACAGATACAATGTGTTCAGCTGACAGTCACTAATACCTGTTCATAAACAAGCAAAAGCTGTACAATCACAGAAACAATTTAAGGCCTTGTTTCATTCCTTATTGCATCTCTTGCTTCATCCATCATCTGCCAAACACAGCAGGAGTTCCAGTAAGAAGCTGCCATGAAGACTTACCTCGAGTATCAGCAACTTGCACCAAGGGAGGGTGTATTTTCACTCAGCACCCCACTTTCAAAAAGCCCAGGCTCCTTCACATTAACTTCAAACTGCATCTCTTACACTTAATTTTGAATTTCCTCGACAAAGTTGAGCAGATGCCTGCACAGGCCTGAATGAAGGCTGCTGTGAGGCAAAAGTGTGTCACATCTGGCTCTCAGGGACAACTGCCTGAGGCAGTCGCAGCAGGTGAATGGATTTTAGTGGCACTGGTGCTTTGCTGGGGAACTCAAAGCAGTAGGAGCAAAGATGCACCACACTAAGGCATGGCACAAATATCAGTTGCTCATAGGGATGGGAACACATTTCCATTTGTGGTTACAACAAAGGAAGGCAGTAAATCAATAGCTCAGGCCACCCCAGGTGTTCCTTTCTCTGGTGTGTATGGCTTTGTTCCACAAAAACACCAGTCTCAGTTTAAGAAATAAAATTTTGGGGGGAAGCGCTAGAAATAGCAAACCTGGAAGGTGCTAAACATGTATTTTCTCAGGGAAGCCATGCAACCTCCAATGGTCTGTACTAGGGAATACCGGAAGAGGTGCATAAGAACATAAGGAATATGTTCTCTTTGGGAGTACTCTCTCGTAAGAGACTCTAGGATACAGGACATCCAAGATACAGGACAAGGACACAGCCTGGACATCCTGGTATCCTGACTTTGGCTTTCTTAGAAGTCAGGTGAGAGTTAGATGTCTTTTCAGGGAAGAGACTAACCTTTACAAGGTCATGCTTCTCATAGATCTTTCAGCAAACAGAGGCACCTTTCTCCTGTTCAAGAATTTGATGTCACAGCTGTAGCCAAACAAGTGAAAAGGAGGAGAACAGGTAGTCAAATAAATGCTAGCAGGTAGTCAAATAAATGCCAAGAAACTCAGGAAACTTGCAGCAGTATCTGCCATCTCCTGAGACTAAGCTGATTTTTATATGGGCTGCAAAATGCAGTCTCAAAAAACTTATCAGCTGAAAATCTTTCTGGGACAATAAAAACATGCCCAGAAGCTAACAGCACCTTGTTCAGCTGTGACTCCTGACGTGTTCCTTACACACACAGACAAAGGTGTGGTCCCAGAGCTGCTCTGTAAAAATTAAAATTGGATTCAGTAAACGTGACGTTCTGAATTCCAGTTCCTCCACACTTTCACATTTTTGGCTGAGTAACCCAGAGGACAACTTTACTCACTGAGCAGTTATGGTACAGAGCACAATTAAATGTGCTGGAGTAAGCCTGAGAATGCTATTCATATGGAACACTCAGTAATTAGCCTCTCAAGGTTGGCACTAGAACAAACACAAGACCCTTCTGTCTCCATGTACCAATAATGGCTGTAATTGTTCAAAATATTGCTGTGAATCCCTTCCTTCATCTTTTCAAATTGCCAGGTGCCAAAGGCAGCTCATAAATGAGAGCTTTGTTTGTGGCCAGCATTTCATATCAAAGCTCCAGACACTGAGAGGCAAAGCCAGACATTTCCTGAGTGAATTTGCAGAGTTTCAGTATTGCTGACCATAAGTCATGAAGAATCCACACTGTCAGTAGTGTTATTAGCTGCCAGCACATTCCCAAGGATTTCGTGATATTGTTTGCTGGAATAAAATGAAAAATCTAAATGAAAATTCTAAAATTCTAAATTTCTAAATGAAGATTCTACCCAAATGTCTCTGTCAGGAAGGCAGCCTCTTCTTGGAATTCACTTTCACAGTCCTGGAGGGAACAAGGTTTCTTGGGATGGATTTGTGTCAGCCTGCTGGGAATGCAGCTCCCCATATCCTCCTGAACCATGTCTGATCTGCTTCCAAATACCAGTGAAAGTGACTCCATGATGCCACCACACCTGGAGGTCCCAAACACTCCTTGATGCTTACATCAAAAGTTTCCTTGGATATTTCCAAAGGCTCGATCTAGGTGAGGAAAGAGTGAAAGTCCCATGCAGCAATTTGCCAAATATTCACTGCATCAGCGATAAACTTGTCGCTGTTGAGCCGAAGTCGAAATGAAGGGACACACGATGAAAGAGAATGCTGAGAGAGAGATTTATTAAATTAAATACAGCTTTATGCACAAAAGAGTGCTTATTGGGATTGGCTAATAACCATCCACCCTCCGGGATTGATTGGCCACAGGCATTCGACCGCCTGTTCCTAAAGCAGCTCTGAGCACCTTATCTTGTGTTTACAAAACTTGTTAGAAGAAAAGAAGAATTCCCGTGGGAAGGAATCTGTGCTGTCACATAAACTAATTGAAGTTTATTTTCTCTTCTCATTGTCCTTAGGTTCTGGTCATCCTCAGGGTTATCGGTGGCAAAACCAGCCACCAAATGGTCAAAAAAAAAGCAACAGCCAAATGATTGTGTTCTTTATGGGCTTAAACAGAAATATTATGGTAGAGAAATGCCACTTTCCTTTTGAAAATTACTACTTCCATAGTAAAGCAGGAAAAGGAGAAAATTGCTGTTTAAATACAGGTTTATTACTTGACCTGTGCCTACAAATACTTGTCATTTTCCAGAAGGTATTAAATATTTTTATATGTGAGAAAATTACCTAGGAAAAAACACTTTTACTAATATTTCCTCTGTAAGGATAGGGAGAGGAAAAGGGAGGAAAGTGGGATCAAATGGAGTTCTCTGCACTGTAAAATTGCAGTATTCCTAAATGTGCTTAACGTTCTCTAACACGCACCTAAACACACACAAAGGTAGCTTGATAAAATTAATATTTTTTTCATTCCTTACAGTTATTATTTCAACAAATCCAGTTTCTAGGTAGCAACAGACATTTACCCTGACCATCCCAATCCTTTCAGCCTCATAGAGAGGATTGAGCACCAGCTGATTTAAAGAGAATATTGTGAGTGGATGTTTTGGGATCCATTGCAAGCACTACACCAGGGATTTATTAGTGTCACTTCCATACAGAATTTGAACTTCATTGCTCTGATCTTTTCCTTGCCATCTCCAAATGTTCTGGCTTTTTCTCAATTCTTCTTTTACACTTGCGCTACGATTGTTTTGGCCTACAAATATTTGTGTTAGGTCTCTGAAACTCTCCTTCCTGTGGATTTCAGAGGAAAAATCACTGGGGAAAGAAGGGCAGGAGAGGCAGGGAAGAGAACTTTCTGCCTGTGGATCAGGGAGGCCATTAGGCGGCTCTCTGCTCTAGGCTTTTGACTAAATCACAGCCAATATCATGGTTTTAGACCAATTGCAGCCAAACTCTTTCAGTTCCTTTAACTTGCTTCCTTCCGCAGCCTGCAAGAAAACTTTCCAAACAGGCATTAAAAAGCTGGCTTGTTTGTATTTTAATGAAGGAGGAAATTTTCCAATTATCTCAGCTTTTTCCCAACCCTGCTGGGACCAGAATTTGGCAGCATTATAATATGAGGGAAAGGAATAGTGATGAGTGTTTTGCATCAGGTGTCAGCAGTGTTGTGCTCTCAGTGAACAATGGGGACATTGCACACGCACACCACTGGCCTAAAGTGGTTCTTTTGAAACAGTGTGAGAGGTCAAAACTAAATCTTCATTTCTACACATTTTTCATCCATTCTTTTAAACAATTATTTAGAGCCAGTGCTTCATTGAAAGAACAAAATATGGGCAATGCCAGATTGGAAAGGGGACATGGTTAGTGCTGTTTCTCTAAAAGATCTCTTCTCACTCTCAGAAAGACTTGTTTGGTGAAACTGCCTCATCAGTGACCTGAGGAACTGACCACAACAGCCTAAAATGAGCCCTCCAAAGCATCAAAACTTGTCTGAGCAGCAGACAAGGGAAACAGGAGAGACAGAGGGATCCTGCTGCACCCCATACATTTTCCCGTTCACAGGGAGTGCCTGTGAAATGCCTCAATGTCATTGAAACGTGGTGGAACTCATCCCATGGCTGGAGCAGTGCAATTGATGGCTGTAAAACGGTCAGAAGGGGCTGGTGAGGAATGAAGGGTCAGGGGTTTGCTCTCTGTGTGAAGAAATCGACTGCACAGAGCCACCTTTGAAAAACAGTGCTGGACAAGGTGAGAGATTATGGGTAAGAAATAGGGGCCAAGCCAACAAAAAGCCTTGTGGCTGGTGGTTCCTACAAGCTGACAATGGAGAGGAGTCTGTTGACAAAACGTTCATACCTGCAGGCTCTGATCCTGCTGGGAGACTCCAATCACTCTGACATCTGCTGGAAAAGCAGCACAGTGATCTGAAAGAAATCCATGAGATTCTTGGAGTGCAAAGAGCATAATTTATTAATCCAGGTGATAGTGCAGAAAGAGAGGAAGCATTACTACACCTGTTGCTTACCAGCATAGATAAAATAAATGTTGAGGGCTTTGCTTTTATTTGTTTATATGTTTATTTATTTATATTTATGTTTTTAAATGGTAGAGACGTCAATATTGGCAGCCGCCTGGGCTGCAGTGATCATGCCCTGGTGAGTTTCACAAGCCTGAGGTATTATGGGCCAGGCAAAGAGTCAGAACTTTGAATTTTAGAAGAGCAAACTTTCAGTTCTTTAAGGAATCAGTGGATGGGACCCCCTGGACAACTTCCTTCAGGGATAAAGGAGCTGTACAGAGCTGGCCACTCTTTAAGAGCCCATTTATTCAAGCACAGAGCACTCAATCGTTCTTTTGGAGCAGCTGTCAGATCTGTGCAAATGAAACACCTGGGGAGGCTGGTGTGACAGTGAATTCAGATTGAATCACCACTTTGTTGCAACACATTGCAATAAATTGGGCTGGGAATGCTGAATGCTCTTTTGGTTGTCTTTGCTGCCAAGCATGAAACTAAAATTGTGTTTACCCTTTGTAAAGATGAAGAAAGAGACCCTTAGGAAGTGCATGTACATAGTTGTTGGTAACTGCAGCCCACTGGTGTTTGGATAAGGTCCTGTGTCATGTTTTCAGTGGTGTTTGAACATTACACTGATACTGGAGCAGTTCAGAAGCTGCCACATCCACCAACAGCACATCTTTAATATCTGTCACTGAATCACACAGGGAAACACAACAGCACAGAAGTCAACAATAAGTTACAAGACTGCTTTTATTAAGATACCAAAATTCCTATAAACAGACTCAGTCACAAATAGCAGTTTCTGCTGAGCATGCAAGGTATCAAATACAAGCTACTGGTTCACATTTCATCCTGAGGAGTGCCCAGCTTTTGTAAACAGCACAGCTCCACCAAAATCAACAGGCAGATCTCTAATCCTGTCACCTCCAAGAAGTCCAGTATTTTAAATACTAAAAACTAGAAAGAATTTATAATAAAATAACTGATCCTGTCACTGAGAGCAGAAGGCAAACACATGACATATTTGACAGCAGAATGAGCAGAAGTTAAGAGACTCCTACAAAATAAGAACTAATGGTTATGTTGTTGCCCAAAGAAGTTGTGGACTCCCCATCCCCGGAAGAGTCCAAGGCCAGGGTGGATGGGGCTCTGAGCAACCTGGGATAGTGGAAAGTGCCCCATGGCAGGGGGCCGGCAATGACATTATCCTTAAGGTCCCTTCCAGCCCAAACCATTCCATGTTCATCAGACTAAGACTGCAAAGATAATTTACAGTTTCACCAATCACAACTAAATTGACCTTTTTATTTTTCTGTATCAGGATCTGGTCACTCATATTTCAGCAAAGAAAAGGCAAGTCAAAGTGGTTTACTCCTTATAGAGTCACTTGAATCTAAAGCAGAACGCAAATGGTTACTATGAAATTTATTGATGCATCTAAAAGGTGTATATAAAAACTCTAAAATGAAAATCAATGATCTTTTGCAAAATGTGGAAGTCTTTTACCCAGTAATCTTATTACCTGATAGAAATTGGACTAAGAGGATAAAAAAGGAACTTTCATATGCTATTCTGTACCAAAAAATCAGCACCTAAGTGCTATGGCTACTAAAGTATTAACGACTTCAAGCTAAGGACCAATTTCCACTAAGAGTTACTTGTAATGGTATCCATTGATCTTAAGGAGGAATTTGTTTATAAATTACTGAGTTAGGTGTGACCCAGGCACAGCAGATTATCACTGTGCAGGAGGGGTGACTGCAGCAAGCAGAACCAAGGGCTGGTGGGACAAGTTACTGACACCTCCTCACCTCCCAAATTCCAACACACTCACTGAGGTGGAGGTTTGGGGCAGCAGAGAAGAGCAGCCCAGGAAAGAGTCCTGCAGGAGATGCTGACTCTGTGGAAGAGATCTTTGCTCCAGTTTATCCAGCTGGACAGCCTGTTGTTGTACCAAACCGACTGTGTAAACTGAGCCTTTGCTGCTGCACTGATGGCAAAATCCAGGTCAAATTTGTAACTCTTTGGTTGCAATTAGAGAGCTCTCACTTAGGTGGGCAGCACTTTGTGGCTTGACTGCACAATCATTCGGGTCTAATTAAGCAGAATACACAGGTACAAATTGATTTATCTGGAAAAACATGGGCTGCCAGCAATAAAAATCGTTTCTTTTTTCTTTTCTTTCTTTTCCACTGAGTCCTTGTCGATTACAGAGTCAATCAAATTTACAAACTCCTGCTGAAGAACACCCTGAGTAGGTTAAGCCTCAGATCCATGGTGCCTTTTCCTTACTTGGTGGCAAATCCAATGCTTATTCCCCAGCTCCTGTATACTTAAGGCGTTGCACAATTAGGTCTTCAACGCTGTTGCAGCTCAAAGTTTCAACCTCACCCTAAGTAAACAGCGAATTACAAACTGAAAAAAGAGATCTCTGTGAGGGTTTGCTGATTTACTTCCTGGCATATCGATGGTAACATGCAGCTTGTCAATATTAACGGCTCAAGTGATGCTAAGATGGGCACATAGTGATGTGTCACAGTCAGAAAACCACATCTTGGAACTTGAAGAGAGAGACGGAGGTATTTGGTTTTTTCCCTTCTATTTTATCCATGGAAAAACTGCCAAAATTCACTTCAACCTGAAGCTATTGTCACAAAAAGTTCTTAGGACACCAGATTGCTAAGAACAAAAGAGGGGTGGGGGGAAGGGGATATAGAAGCCTTTTGTTTATGACATTAATTTGGAAGAGTCAGTGTTGCAACCCAACATGACCATGAGCAAAGAAAGCTAAATGTTGAGTGAAGCTTCAATTCTCCATGTGATGAGACATGACCCCTCTAGAAAAAAATATATGAAAACCAAATTAATTAGCATTGAGACAGGTAATCAACTATCTTACCTTCCAAAGAAATTAAATACATAGGAAAGAAGAGTTGAGCAGTTCCATCTCCTAAAATGAGCCAGTAGCTGAGACTCCAACATGATGTGTAAGTGTGATGAGCCTGATAATTCCTTTATGCTACAAGCCCTTTGCACAACTCCAGAATTCCCATTACTCCCAGGTATTGCAAACATGACCACTCAGGAGAGCAGAATGATGAACCCAAGACAAGCCATTCTTCCCTCTGTGGGCAGACTCAGAGATTTCATGCGTGGGTTTTAATTTCATGAGCCTCAATATGTCCTTTATGCTGGGTTATGGCTCCATGGTGGGATTTGTGCTACTGGAGTTGTACCAAGGAGTCCTGGCTACCTTCCCTTGGGACTCCTGACACATCCAGCCCTTGGGAAGCCACCAGAGCATCACCCTCACCTGCAGCCATCTCCCAGGAGCTGCCCAGAGATGGGTAAGAGGGTGTCTGTGGGATGAAAGAGAGGAAAATAGCTCTAACTGTTCAAGCAGGAAGCTGGATGCCCTTTCCCTGTGGTGCACATCAAACATTGCTGTGCTCAGTGAATCAAACTGAATTATCTGCAAATGCCATCGTGATGAGCCCTGTGCATTTCCTGTGGCCATGGCATTGTCCTGTGTGAGGCCTGCACGGGGAAGAGTCACTGACTAACTCTGCCAATAATGGCAAATAAAGCCGTTTCCAGGAACAGAACTCGATCCACAGCAAACATCCTTGAGCTGTGCACTAGAGCTAGGTGCTGGTTTTCAGCCTGCCAGCTTTCTCACTGCTCTCTCCTCCTCTTAAAGAGACAAGAATGCAAATGATGGTGGGATGCCAAAACACACTAATTTTACAGGAACATGCTGAATCCTGTGGTATCCTGGAAAAGTGTTAAACTCCCAGGTTGCAGAGGCAGACCATGGGGCAGTGGTTAAGTCTCCTCAGAGCTGTCTTTTCAGACTCTCTGCAGGCACATAGAAGCACTGCCTATGTATCACCAATATTTCAAGCTCTTTAACACCCCACTGCTTTCTCAAAAAAAAAAAACCAAAAAAAACCAAAAAAAAAAAAACCTCAGAAAAATTAATAATTAAACCCAAGCTTTTGCAGAAAGGGAAAACTTCTGAAGAAAATTTATAAAGAGACCGGTAAAGTTGCTGTCCTTTACTACACTAATCACTGGTTTAAACCAAAAAATTATATGGGTTTTTTTTTTAGAAATGCTTATTGGTGTTGCCTAAAGTGATGTGCCATTTACTCTGACTGAGATCAAAGCCATGAAGGGAGATGAAGAACACAATGCTGTCTTCCTCCTCTTGTTGTTTGCAGTATTTGAAAACAGGAAAGAACAGCAGAAATTTATTTCTTACTTATGTGGCTTTTACCCACAGCAAAAAGGACAGCAGGTTCAAGTATTATCAAATAAAAGATGATCATCTACAAGTATTTCACCATTTCAGGAAGAGATAAGCAACTAAAAAATTCAGTACTTAGATGTGGTGACCTGTGGATCACTAATCATAGAACACTTGGTAGCTGAAGTTGTCAGACTTGATCCTGAGGTTGTATCTTCCAGTCTTTCGCTGGTACTGGAGAATGAGAATGGTCACAACTCCCAGCACAAAACCAAACACAGCAAGGGCAGTGAGGATGGATGTAGCCAATTCCCATCCCAGCCTCCTTCTCTCTCTTCACACCAGATGCTAAAAAAAAAAAAAAAAAAATCAAGAGGTGAAAGAAAAAAGCTTGGAAATGCCTAAATCTTTTTTACTGGGGAGAGAAAGAGTTGTCTACAAATTAACCAACATGCCAGTACCCCCTCTCCCTTTATCATTACGCTTCTCTTCATGTTTGCACAAGTTCTTATAATTCCTTCTTGCAAAGGCTCGATGCACCCACAAAAATCTGCATTTGTTTGCTTACATTTTCAGGACAGCACTTGTTTTGCCAGGCACTTGTGTGGTTCCTGAGCTACACAGAAGACAAATACCACTGCACACATGCCTGCAATTAGAGACAAGGTTTTTGGCCAAAGGGCACTGCTGGCAGCCACAGAGGTCAGTAAGAGCAGTGTCCAAGCTACATAACACCCATTCCAAGACAGGCCAAAGCAGTGCTGTGTAATATATTCAGTCCTATTTCTGAATTTCAGCATAAAACAAAGGAATAAATAAGAATGTGCACAGTGGAAATGGCAGCCTGTAGCCAGACACAGGCAGAGCAGGCCCTCCTGAGGACAAGGAGCCTTTGCCATAACATGTGACCAGGTGTTGGCAGAGCAGGTAAAGCTTTTCCATATTTCACTGCCGCAGCTACACTTGTTGTATCTCACCTCATAATTCATGTTGTCTCCTTCAACACTGAGACGTAGATCACTTAAAATGTGGTGGGAGTATCCAAACTGGAAGCAGGTGACAGCAGCCAGTAGTGCTGCCTTTGCCCAGAAATCAATTAAGCACAACCCAAAGGAAGCTCCCCTCACCTGAGGTCCTTTGGGGAAATGGCCATTTTTCAAAATTAGACATGCATCAGGGTCTCCAGCAAAAACAGAAGTGAGAGCTACTTATTATAAGAGCTAAACAAAGCAAGCTGCATTAATTGCTATGCTTGGTTTTTTTAAAGAACTAATTCAGAAATGAGCAGTGAGGGCCGATTTGAACAGACTGTGTAATGGAAGAAAAATACATTCTTCTAAGTCAGAGTCAGTTCCTAGGTCCAAAAGAACATTATGAACTGTCTATTCACAGTAGCCATGTGTTAAAACTCCGATATTGGTGAGCCAAAATACCCTCAATTAGTGTTTTATGTTAATAAGTTATAAATGGAAAGCTGGAGGGGGCCAAATGACTGAAAACATGAGAGACCAGAGCTACCCTTGAAAGCATCACTCAGGTTAAATGCAGAAAAGGCAGGTGCATAACAAATTAGATCCTGCTTGTCCACAGGGCTGGTGTTTGCCCTCAATTACCCCGTGCTGCAGCAGATTAACCAAAGGTGCTGTGCATCAGCTGTGCTCTGCCACTTCCTCTCGCCGTGGCAATGAAGTCAACACCAGTGAGCCAAAGGAAACACAACAATAAAATCTCTTACATCCTCTGATTTGGGACTTCAGAGCCCAAAATAATTGCAGACTAACAACAGTGTAAACACTCGGGAAACCGATTGCAATCTGAAAGATCGATGCTGCTTCCACACTTCACAATGGATATAATTGTTTGGTTTCGTGGTTGTTGCACTTGCTGCCCTGTGCAAACACCTTCACAAAGGCACTTTATCTTCCTTTCCACATTCCCTTGACAACCTGACAGTCCCTGCTCCAAGGAGGGCACGTGCTGCTCCACGCTGCCACGTGGCTCCAGCAGGAATTCCTGTTCCCAAGGAATGGAGAGGAGCACGAAAACCTTGTGTTCCACAGGCCTTCAGGTTCCTTTGCCAGTACAAAATAATCCTGGCGTGATGGTCATGCCGTGCCCCCTTTTTGCAAGCACCTGTTCACAACTCACCGGCTGATTTACACAGGGGTCCCCAGGATGTTCTGTGCAGGGCGATGGTTTCTCCAGCCTTCAGGAGTCCAGCCCTTGCATGGCATCTCTGCAACGATCAATTCAAACCCCAACAAGTCATGTGGCTTACTAATTAAAAATACAAAGCCTTCTGACGAGCCTGTGAAAGCCCAGTGCTGCTCTCACCATTGGGCTTTTGTTTCTTAATGTTGCGCTCTGTTAAACTGAAATTAGCACCAAAAGGAAGTCCAAAAGAAATGGAAAAATCAGTATAAAACCTGTAATTAGTCACACTGGAACACACTGCTGTGAACAGACATTTCACACAGACAATCTTTTCATTAACTTTCTGTTTGTTTTAGAGAAACCTTATGGGAGAATAAATTTATCATGCCAGCGTTTTGAAAGCACTTTTGTTTGGATGTTTCTGCTGCCCGTGGCAGGCACAGCAGATACTGAAACCAGCACCAGCAAAAGCAGCAGCAGTTTTCAGAGACTGCAGAGCCATGTGTGTCATTTTGAAGCTACACACAACTTCAGTGACATGTGAACCACTAATCTGGGAACTACAAGCCTGAAATCCCTGTCCTGTGGAATGCTGGGGATCAGCTGCTTTAGCTCTGCATGAGCAGCACTTACACACGTATTTTCTGCACACTTCCTTTTTTGTTTTAAGTTGCAGCCTAAAGGTCCCTGATGGGAACCTAAACCTACTGGTGCTATTCAAAAGATGCTGTGGGTCTCCTGTAAGGGCACAAAAACCCCAGAGAAACTGCAGCACCACGCCATGATCAGCAAAGCCAGCAGGGTGTGTTACCAGCTTGTTTACACAGGAATGTCTCACCAGTGTTACCAGGCTGGCGTGACAGCACAGACTCTTTCCCACAGGAATTTTTTCTTCTTCTACTGAAAGTTTACTAAATATAAGATAAGTTTCATGTTACTGAGAGTAGGTTTTGGAAACAGGCAGTCAGAGCTCTGCCCAATCAGTCCCGGGGGGTGGACGAATCTCAGGCAATCCGAATGGCCTTCTCACGTGTATATAAATCTGTTATTAATTAAATAAATTCACTCAGCATTCTCTCAAGATTCGTGTGTCCCTTCGCTCGGCTATCGGTTCAACAGCGACAGGCTGGCTGCACTGGAAAACCTCTGCAACCCACTGCCAGCAGCAGTACCTTCAGCTGGGTCAGCCCCCAGAAAAATACCCATGTGGTTATTTATGACTTGGTCTGCCCTCAAACAGCTTTCCCAGGTAGGTGGATCTGTTAGAAAACACATTTTTGTAGTTGCTCCCTGATGGCAATGATTGTTTGGTTCCACATGACCAAGGAGCAGTCACATTCCACTAAACACCTGCATGGTGGTGGCACATCACTCCTCTTCCCATTCAAAGGCATTTTTCTTACTCATTTCTTACTACTTTTCTCCTCAGCCTGTCCATTTTTTTTCACCTCTAAACTTTAGAGCACTTTACTCTCCTCACCAGAGAAAACAAGAAATAAATAGGCTGAATAAGAAGAAATAATACAGGATGTAAGCATCAAGTTTGTGGGTGAAGAGCTGAGCTAAACCTGCCCTGAAGCAAGTCACTGTTCCCTAGAGTAACAGAGGATCAGGACACTTTCCCAGCCATCACACATTATTTACAAATATCCTCTGCCCTCGCTCCAATCTTCCTTGATCTTTGCACCTTCTGCAGCTCCTCCTCCGTTCTTTGTAAAAGCCATTGCTCACCCTGTGTACACATGTGCCTGGTCTTCCCCACATCACAATTTAGTCTCAGTTCTGAGATACTGAATTCACTGCCCTTTCATTGGGGTAAATTTTGCATAGGAGAAAGAACAATGTGATATTTATATTTATAGTTTTCACTATTTATATTTATATTTATATTTATATTTATATTTATATTTATATTTATATTTATATTTATATTCATACTCAGCTGCAAAAACTGGAGCCATCTTACCATTGTCAGTCATGTTTCCTGTCCCTACTTTTTTGTTGGGTTTTCTTTTGTTTGTTTTTTATTAATCTGGAGGAAGTCTTATACTTTGAGAAAGGAAACAAGCATCTTCTGGTAACCTTTTTTAATCTTTTAGGAAGAGATCATTTGCTTTATAATGGGTTTAAACCGTGTTATTTACAGCTAGAGGAAAGCGTTAAACAATGGGGGAACACCAAACTGCTAATGAAAACATCCTTGATAGAAAAAGAGCCAGGAAGGTTGGCAGAGGAAGAGGAGCATTCCCAAGTGTCTGCTAGTAAGAAAAAAAAAAGCCATCAGTAAAACATATTTTTTTCCTTATTTCTATGGTAGCAACACATTTTTAGATAAAGCTGTGTATCACTCACTTGGAAGTGAAAAGAAACAAAGCAATGCTTTGTAGCACAGACAATTAAAAACTGCGGTTCTTATCAGAACATGGCTTGGTTTATTGCTTTAAAAAATAATCAGGCTTTAAAAAGTCATAATAAACTCTTTAGAGTCACAGCCCTAGAAACTTAAGGCCACTGAGCTTCCTTTCCTGGCACCTAAACTCTCAGTTGAAGAAGCAAATCTGTAAAGAAAAAGAAAAAAAGGACAGAAAAATGGATAAACTTACTCAGACATTCTTCTGACACTGCTGCTCTGGGAGTTCCTATTTTGTGACACATCCATCTGAGCTGATACTTTCCCAACCAGCCTAATTTCACTGCTTTTTAGTCATCCCTATGCAGAGGTGAAAGGTCCAGTTCTCAGGTTCCCCAGCTCTGTGTAAGCCCCATGCTTTTATCTGGGAGGATGAGGAATGGGAAGAAAGGCTGACACTTCCATATGGCTGTAGTGTTTCCCCACTCCTCTCTGCTCTCAGCAGAGAACAAAGGAAGCCTCAAAAGCTATTTTAAATCCTTTAAATCCTATGTTTGGAAACATCACCCCTTCCATTCCACTCCATATGGCACTGAGAAACAGAGTTTTTTGGAGGGAAAACCAGTGTATTAGAGCAAAACACTTACAGTCCTGCAGGTGCTTCCTGGTGTCTCCATACAAATGTGAATTCTGCAGTGTAAGTAAACCACAGAAGTGTTGACAAAGGAAAAAATTTTCATCTTAAACTGAGCTTTACTTGAATTACCATTTTTCAGCAGCGTGGAGTACGTATTTGGGATGGAACAGCTGAAAAGGGAGACAAAAAACACACAGAGCAGCTCATGCTAGAGAAGGCAGGTTGTGCTTATAGCACAGAACTTGAGTTTTAAGGCTTTCATTCCTTTAGGAAGACACAGCCAGACCCTTCATGAAGGAGCTCTGGCAGTGCAGTGGTGATGAGGGGCTGTTTGTTGCTTTATTCTCACAGTGATCAAGTAGAACAGAAGATTTGAGAAGTGATTGGAGAGATGGAGAAGAAGGGAAAGAGTAGCAGAAAGAAGGATTTAAGCTTGGCTTCACCAAATACAAATTGAAAGAACATCATACTTAAAGGAATAGGTTTTGTAACTGAGCAAAAGGATTATCCTGTATTTTAAGGTGGCAGGTGAGCCTAAGGGATATGACATTGGGGTGAGATCAGGGATCCAGACAGGAACAAACCTCCTCTTTCACCAGAGGCTGCTTTAATATCATGTGTGAGGAATCAAGTAACCTATTTCTTCATTGACAGGAAGCACATAAGGTCTTGGTAAAGCTGAAACCACAGAGAAACCTCTGAACCACAGAGAAGGAGATAAAGCACACACTTTTCAAATGCTCTTTCACTACTGACTGCCAAAATCACCTTTGAATGATTTCTTCAGGTCAGAAGCACAATTCCCTAACAAAACTGTAAGGAAGATAACCAAACTATTAAGTTCTAACTCCCCCCCTTTGAAATCCCTTTTCATACCCACCTTTCTTGTCCAAAAAAGGTGTAACCAGGCCAAATGTAAAAGAAATGTGCATGTGAATGATGAGAACACACATAAAAGGCATTTAAAATATAACCCATTATTAGTCAGGAGCGCTGTGAGACCTAAGGTATGGCACATGGTGTTTGCAAATGGCATTGCTGTACCTGTTGCTGATAAAAACAAATGCCAGGGGATCCACTGAATTGTTGGTTGGAGTGGCCCAACAGTCAGTGAGGACCACCTTGACCTTGCTGTCTGCCCTCTGCATCCCCACTTCGATCTGCACATCCTCACTGGCAGAGACACTGAAATTTCTGGGGATCGGGGAGTTTCCAAGGAACAACTGCATTTCTGTTCTGAAGTGTCCAGATCCATGCAAATCCTGAAAGATGGTGTAAAGTCTGAAAAAAAAACCAGTGAGCCTCCTTTAAAGACCAAAATTTTGACTGTAAATTTCTTCAAGTCATAAATCAGTGCCTGTTTCTCCATAGAAATTTAAACAAACTTGGTGCTTACATCTTTCTCTATTCTAGAAATTTAAATCTTTCTATTTAAATAGTGAAGGGTTATCTGCAGTCTAGGATGTCACGACACTGTTCAAAAGGTGAAAATGCATAGAGTTTTCAGCTGGGAAGGTAGAGAGCACGGAAACAAGTGGGAAAATCCAAAGGGTGGAATGTCTCAGCAATTCAAATAGGGCAGACAGAAATACTTGAGCAGAAGGGGAGCAAGACTATGAGCTCTCTGGAAATTCAAAATAAGCACAGTAAAAGCTTAGTGCAGAAAAGCCAAAAAAATGAGAAGGGGCAAATCTGAATAGAAAGTGAGAGGCATGAGAAAATTATAGAGCTCAGAGAGAGTGGCCTGACAAGGACTTTGCTGAGGAATAGAAAGAAAAACACGATGTCTGGACAGGGCTAGGAAACAGAAACTGGATTTGGTGCCAACAGTTTAAGCACAGTGATAGGCAAGAGACAGGAGGTGCACTTGTATGAAGGGAGGACACGCCCCATGAGGGAAAGGCTTGTGCTGTCACTTTTTCTGTGAGCCTGGGCTTGATTTTCTGTGAAGTGTGGCTCTGATTTCACCTTACTTGAAGATGGGGCCTTCCACAACAAAAAAAAGTATTTGTATGATGTATCTTCTGGTTTTTTTAAGTTGTCCAAATAAGGATTTGTGGGGGGTTAAAAATTGCCGTTCTCAGAACACACATAGCGGTCTGCAGGCCCACGTCAGTGAAAAGATACGTGATTGATGTGCTCCAAAAGCAGGAAAATGCTGTTATCACTACAAGGGATTGCCCAGGAAGGCAAAGAGGAGTCAGGAATTCTGACTCCTGAACCAGTGGTTCCCAAAGCTTTATTTCCACCTGCGGTTTAGCCAGGTAAAGGCCAAGCTTGTTGCATCTGCTGGCACATTGGTTGGAGTAGGAGAGAAGCACACAGCAGGACTCCCAGGACTGCAGACTGCTCCAAGTACCATTACTGGATACAGCTACAGTCCCTGGGGGTTTTCCCAATGCTGCAGCTCTCACAGCAGCATTTCAAAGCAGGGAGAGTTGTTCCTCACCCTCCTGTATTGTACCCAGAGGAAGTCAAGACATCATTGTGAAACACACAGTGAATGGGACTGGCAATGTCCAACTGGTGGATTATTCCCTGAGCAGAAACATCATTCCGAAGGGTGGTTTTTACTATGGTGGTGGTGATGTTCTGCAGCACAGAAAGGAGAAAGCACAGCTTGTGAACATCAGTGTTTCCAGGGATGTAGCAGAGATTTCCAGCTTCCAGTACTTTGGGTGTTCCCCGCTGTCCTGATGGCAAAAATCAAACAGATTAAACCTCCAGTATCTTTGATGCTGTATAGGGAGACAATGAAAATCCACCAGTCTTCCTGCTTTTCCTTTTTATCATATCATAGAATCATAGAACCACAGAACAGCTTTGGCTGGAAGGGACCTTAAAAATAATTAAGTTCTAACTCCCCTGCCATGGGCATGAATACCTTCCACTGGACCAGGTAGCTCAGAGCCCCATCCAGCCTGGCCTTGAACACTTCCAGGGATGCAGCAATAACCATTCCTTAGCACTGATCATTGCTGCAGAAGGGAGTTTCTGTACTTAGGCATGGTCTGAGCATAGCCAGTGGTTTGGGGTCCAAAGAGACAGCTGTCATATTTTGTCCCCACACCTGGTAGCAATTGAAGTATTGGTCAAAATGAGATGATGAAATTGCTTTTAAGAAAAGGCAGCTGCAAAGGGAACCCAGAAGAGGCATGGGAAGTGACTCTGTTTGGAGAGGCTCTTGAGTTTTGCTGCCTGATCTCAAAGAACCCCCTCCTCATCTGTGCCTCTCATCGCACACTGAGAGGTAACTTTCCACTACAGGAAGGGGATTTCTTTCTCCAAAGGAATTTCAGCAATTAACAGACTGTACACTTAGCTAAGGGTATTCCACCGCCCCTTCCCTCACACCTTGCAGAGAAAAAAATGCTCCAGAGCTTGTTGGCATCCCCTTGATCAGAGGACTTACGGTCTCAACTTGGGTGCCACAGTCGCTCCAGCCCGCCTGCAGCACAATGTGGGTGCCATTGCTGGTGCTCACATTGCAGCCAGGCTCCCCCAGGAACAGGGAACTCTCTGGGATAGACTCCTGCTGCAAGAACCTTCTCTGGATGGCAAGGATGATCCTCTCAATTTCACAAAACACACTCGCTGTGTCTTTAATGGAAACCTCTTGGGCGGGTTTGACAAGGGGGACTGGAGATGCTCGAGGAGAAACATCAGGAGCTGCCACAGGATGATCCATGGTGAGAGGAGGCAGCACCGTGCTGGAGATCATGGTATCCTGCAGAGCTTTGTGCTCAGCAGGAGAGAAGTCCAGGGAAGCAGGGGAACAAACGAGCTGAAGTTTGCAGAGATGTCACAGGTAAAACTGTGCTGTGCACAGGTTTCTTATCCATCACTGTTGCTTTCTGGCGGAAGGGAAATGCTGAAAAGTGCCAAAAATAAAGGTACTGTTGTAATTTACAAGTTCAGATTGGTCTCATCAGGCAAATGCAAACTCTTAGGAGGAAACTCACAGTTACTGGCAGGAAACTAGCTGCTTCTGGTTTTTTAACCTGCTCTACTTACTGCCAAAGCTGGGGCTTTTTTAAAAAAGAGCCCATGAGACACATAACATGCCCATCAGTCAAGTTGAAGTGTTTTATTTCCTGGCAGCTGCAATAATTAGTGTATAACACATGCATGTACAGCTTTTGGAAGATCAGTACTTGCACAACATCCACCCCTGGAAGTTGCTCAACAAGTGCTTGTACGTTTTTGCCTGGTGCTGTAGGAGACTGCACAGTTCTGGCTGGGGGCAGAGTTTGATAAAAACAGGAGTTTGACAAAAAACCTGGCCTCATTTGTGACCAGTTGCTACCCAAAAGATGGGACCATGAGTGCTCTGGAAAACCCATCTTGGGGAAAGTGTGGGACAAACCTCATGTTGCAAACCTCACATTGCCCACGTGTCTCCTCAGAGAGATAAGCAAATGTGTCAGCAGCAATTTTTAATGGTTCCAGGAAGAAAAAAGTGGGGAAAAGGGGAAGCAGAGGTTCAGACCAATGTGTGTGTCAAACACCCAACATCCAGCACAGGTCTGGGGTTACCCCCTGGCTCTTTGCTGGTAGAAACACCCTGAGTATTCACCCACCCTGACTGAGAGAATGAAGAGAATAAACTCGATTTGCAGGGAAGCACAAAGGATGTGTCTGATCGCACAAAACTTCTCTTAAATACTTTTAGTGGCATAAACATAAAAATACCACCTATTTCCCAAGCAATATATAAAATCTGTACACAGATATAAATCCTTCTGGAACTGCCCAGCTTCCAGAAATGCCCCAAATGAAAAAGTCGCTGATTTGCGCAATAGAGGAAGGAAAATAAAAGTCAGAGCTCTTTCAGAGCTGGATTTCCCAAAAGCTTATTATCACATTAATATCTTAGTTAAACACAGCTGAACAAAGGCTGGTATCAATGGACAAATCGCTGTGACTTCAGTAAAAATGTTCCTTATCACTGTGGTTACAAAACCAAACATAAATTACTGCAGAGGCCTAAGAGAATTTAGGAAATTAAAGACCCATCATACATCAGCTAACAAATGGCCTGAGGAAAGAGAGAAGGCAGATGAATCAGTACAAAAAGGTAGTTTGTAACACCAACATTTCCTCCCTGCTGCCATGCAGAGGTCAAGCCACATATCAAGTACTTTGTTACTTTCTCTTTTATCTCCTCTGTCCCCTCTGCTTCTGCTAATGAAAATAACTCACCATCTTGACAATCCTATCTAATTTTTGTGGCAAATATGAGAAACAACAGTTACTAGAACCTTACAGCATTAAATATTATTACATTCTCACTCTTAAAGTGATCAACAGCCCAAAGAGATTCTTGTAATCCCGGGGAACTCCTCAGTTTTTCCCCATTTCACAATTCTGAGGAGAAGCTGAGTAAATGCCCAGCGTGAGTGAGGGAGGAGCCTTGTGTGACTGGTCCAGGTTGCAGTCTAGTTGCTGTCTTCATTTTCACCTGGCCAAAATGTTGACTTTGGAGAGAAAAGGCATGCTTTTACTTCTCTTTCTCTTTCCAAAGTGTAAAAACCAGAACAAACAAGGCCATACCACCATAAGTGGGACTCAGAAAGCAGCACCAACCACCTGCTCTGTAGGGACCTGTCCCTGCAACAAACCCTTTGTTTTAGCCCAGGTTTGAGGGAGGCAAACACTCTACAAAGCATTACCACAAGATATTTGTGATCCTACTAATTACCAGGATATGTAACTTTCCAGATTTACAGCTGTGACTGTAACAGGCAAAAAAAAAAAAAAAAAA
>VZTJ01005047.1:218092-260228 GCA_013397795.1 Orthonyx spaldingii
AAAAAAAAAAAGAAAAAAAAAGTACAAAGCAGAGCACAAACATGTTTCTGAAGTAATTTTGCATGAGATTCTAATTGACATTATAACAACAAGCTTATAACAACATTCCTTGGACAAATGGATCATGTCAGGGATATAGTATTTGGTATTTTTTTCAGAGGTGACTTGTGAAACAGAATTCAGCAGAATTCTCTTAGTTGGGACATTAATGTTTCCTGTTACTGACTTCAATTACATATTAAGGAAAAGAAGCTGTACAATCAGCCCTCGTACTGCTCTTGGCAAAGTGGGGGCTTTCACCTGAGCTCCAGACCCACGGGTGTGTGAGGAAAACAACTACTCCCAGTGCAGAAGAATTCACACGTTCATTTATTTCTGGGGATTTCTATCTCACACAAAAATTAGCAGTGCAAAGCAGAGGGTAATGTGTTTTAAAATTATTTTAAACAGTGCTAGTTATGGCTGTGTTCAGAGACCCATTTCCACTGGTGGCTTATAAACCCCTCAATTCATGATCACTGTCTCTAACATCTCCATATCTTTTTTTCTGTAAAACTGATTCTAGATATAGAGAAAAAGACCAGTTGGTTTTGTCCTTTTCAATCAGCAGTACCTCACTCCGTGTGTCATCTATGGGTGTTCTCTGAAAAACTTATTGGATGGATAAGCAGGAGAAATATAAGGAGGGAGAAAGTCTTTTGATCCTCTGTTTTACAGACACTTTTGTTGCATTTTTCCCAGCTTGCAAATGAAACTCGAGATAGTTTTCAGTATCTGAGGTAATATAAAAGTGGATCTTTATTTGGAGGCCTTTAGGGGCAGCTATGGAAGAGTGTCCACAAAAGCCCCTTCTCTGGAGTTCCCTCCTTGGTACCTGTTGTACTTTGTTTATGAAAATGTGTCTCGAAGAGCTGTTTTCAGTAGCCAGGGAGAACTAAGATAGGATAGGGGCCCTGGAATTTGTTTTGTTTTCTTGTCTAGGAAAATGCTGAAGTTAAGTTACAATAAGAAGTTACAAAGCTGTCAACACATGTGTAAAGAATACAGAGAATATATAAAAGAAAAAAGGAAAAAACCAAAACAGTAACACTTTCACCTCAGAAGAGAGAGATTAATAATAGCCTTTATCATCTGCCTGGTTCTGGAGAGCTCCTGGGGCACCAGCTGCTCCTTACCGTGGATGGAGAGGCTGCTCCTGTCGATGGTGAAGTAGGAGCTGTGTTCCAAGGCCTCACCAAAAGTGGTGATGGCATGCTGGACATCCACATCTTCTGCAAGCAGCAAACTGAAACTCACCACTGTGCTCCCATTAGTAACACCCGTTACCAGCACTTTAATCAGACCAGCATCCATCTGCTGAAGCACCCCAGGGGGCAGAGATTTGTGCACCTGGAATAAAAACAAAGTGGATGTGGAGATGGGCAGATGAGTGATTACATTTCAGGCTGTGTACACTGCCCAGAGATGAGTGCTGTGCTTCCTGCTCTGGAGGGAAGCAGCAGAAAATTGACCTTTTGGTTTATAACATTTTCATTCCAGAGCAGCTGAAGGATGTGGGGCATCTTTAAGCATGAATATTAAACAAGCCAAGCGATTAAGATATCTCATCCGTCATTTGGCACAAGACCTTGCCTCTGGTAACAGAAAGGGAGGGAGGAGACTGCAGGGAATCTCCCATGTTCTGCCTCTCAAAATGCCTCTGGGGAGAGGGGCCATCCAACACCGGGAATTGCTGGTGGAAGTGGAGATGCTCCTGACACTCCACACTGCCTCAGAGGGCTCTCTCAGCCCAGCAGCGTTACAGCTTTGAGCAGGAGACCTTCCAACCGTGCTTTACAGCTCATTTTTCACCGCAGCCAAGCAAAACCTACCCCTTTTGAAATGCCTAGAGCAGCATATTAAGGGGGCAGGTGAGGGCTACACAGCAGCCACCTCCAACCACTTCTTCCTCTGCATGACTTCTGCAGGGAATATCTGGAGCAGCAGGGCTGGATTTCAGCCACGAGTTTAAGGCAGAGTTTATTTCAGTGTGTAATGCTTGGGGATGCCAGCAGTGATTCCCACCAGGAAGAGCCCAGGGAAGAGGCAAGCACTGGGAGCCACCAGGAGAAGCAGCCATGTTTGCCCTGCACCCACACACAGAGCTGGTGCATTTAGTGCTGGATTCTCACAGCTTTTGCACACTCTTGTGCCCTGCCTGCTGTGCATTGCCCAGCCCTGACCTCCCCACTGTGTGTTATCCAGCCCTGAGACAGCCCCAGGGTTTGCAGGTGTCCTGCAGCCCTTTCCTGAGCCTTTTCCTGAGTCACCAGAGCTGATGTGTTTCTCGTGCTGGGTGCCAAGGTGATGTGGAATGGAGCAAACCCCCTGTGTGCCCTGGAAAGGGCTCCCATGTGCCTGCAAGTCCCACACAGCAAACCTTGGAGTGCCCCATGGAGCATGCAGACAGAGCTGGGAGGATGGAGACAGCTGACTCCTCTCTAAAAACCTGGTCAGAATGAAAATTGTCCTTGTCAGACCCAAAATCTCCCATTTCACCAAGACAGGGCCTCTTGGACTCCACTCTCTCTTCCTGCTGTTTCACAAGCAGGTACTGAGCAGTTGGAAGTCAGACCTAGGTTTTCAGCTTTCATAGTTTTTGTCTGAACCTCTCAACATTAAACACAGACACCTGTGACATCCTCTTAGTCCACCCTGATTTCATCCTCTTTCCCTATCTAGCCTGAAAATTTTATTTTTTTATTTTATTTTATTTTATTTTATTCTATTCTATTCTATTCTATTCTATTCTATTCTATTCTATTCTATTCTATTCTATTCTATTCTATTCTATTCTATTTTATTTTATTTTATTTTATTTTTATCAGTTCTTCTTTTTCACAGAAGCACAGAATCACTGAGGTTGGAAAAGACCTCCAAGAACATCAAGTCCAAGCCGTGCCCGATGCCCACCTTGTCCCCAGCCCAGAGCACTGAGTGCCACCTCCAGGCCTTCCTGGGACACCTCCAGGGATGGGGACTCCAAACCTCCCTGGGCAGCCCCTGCCAAGGTCTGACCAGCCTTTCCAGGCAGAAATTCCTCCTGGTCTCCAGCCTGAACCTTCCCTGAAGCAGTTTGAGGCCATTTCCCCTGGTCCTGTCCCTTGTTCCCTGGGAGCAGAGCTCGACCCCCCACCTGGCTACAGTGTTTGTTTGTTTGGTTTGGTTCTGTCCTTTTCCCTATTTTTCTTCCCAAAGGAGGACCCAGAGTTTGAATAGTGTCAGGGAACATTCACAGTGTATGTGTTTAGCCACTAGGTGACACTACAAAACCCTTTATCCAAGAGTCCAGGATTTCCCAACAGGTACCACACCCTGGGTTATCAAAATAATGCTTGATGAAGCAGGGCAAAAAAAAAGGGGGGGCAAAACCTGAACTTTTTGGGAAAAAAATATTCAAAATATAATGCCCATGAGTACGGGGTTTTCTTACAAGAGAAATTATCTTCAGGTCTGATAGTATATCTGCAATTTCTGTAGCACACAAAGGAAACTTAAGCAGGGAAGGCACTGACAGTCTGGAAACTGGGAATAAGTAAGTAAAAGGTAAATTAATTTGAACAGGAAACTGCATGAAGCCTGTTTTTTCACTCAGAGATTAAAAATCCCTCCCCACTGTCTGTGCTTTGGCTGCACCTTCAGGGAGAAGGTACCAGAGCACACATCTGCCCAGTCACCACCACCAGCAGCTTCCAGGATGGGGATGTGGATAAACTCAAATTAACAAAAGGGGTGAAATTACGCTGGAATAGTGAAAATTCCTTCATCCCTGTCCCAACACTCATTCCATATTCAGATGGCTTCAACTGCAATCATTTTAAGTGCATTCAGCTACACAAACACTGGCTATGTGCCTTCCAAATGAGGGGGTCACCTTCATAAGGCATTATCATTTATTAGTTCCACACCTTTTATCACTCAGCTAAGTTTCAGACGCCCAGATTCGAAACAAGCTTTTCATTTGGGAATTTATTGCACCTCAGGGAATGTGTTTTCAACTCAAACCTTTTGCTTTCCTGACTGATTTTCTTGAGGACAAGCCATGTTACTCTTTTTGGTGTTATAAAACAGAAGCTGAACAAACCCCAAGACTTAAATACTCGTTTACCTTCAGCTATGTTGTTTTTAAGTTGCATTACAAGAAAAGTGGTGACACTGACCTGGACAATGACAGTGCAAGTTTTCACATCAAGTTTCTACCTCCGTCTCATCTACACATTATTTAAAGGATGATATTTCCATTTGCTGTGCTGCCAATTTAACCACATGGCACTTAAGTGCTGGGACTAAAGAACATTATACACATTAAGATTTATAAATCCTCTGAATTGTAGATGGTGACTCCAAAGAGGTTTAAAAAAATATCTCTGGCAAACTGTATTTAACTGGAACCTGAGAGTGCTTTTAAAGCTCATAAAACTTTCTTCAGTTACTTTAAAAGATCCATTTCGGGTCCTCATAACCCGAAAAGAAAATATGCAGATCTTTCTGGTCTCCTAAATTTTCTTTGGCATCTAGAAATGCAATATTTGTAACATTATTTACAGCAGCTATGCAATTACAGCCCATATACTGTGGCTCAGGGGTGAAAGGAATCAACACTAACACATCTCTCCAGCTGATCCACAAACCCTGAGTGCTGGGAAAAGGACATAGTTCCTTATAATCACAAGCAATCGTTTCCTGCCTGAAAATTTGAGACCCGGGTAAAACAGACACAAAACTTCATTTTGTTCCTTTATGCAATCTTTTTAGAATTTTTTCCCAAATACGTTTTTACCTGTGATTTTCTGGATTAAGATATCTGATTGAATGAAGAAAATACATTAATTTCAGTCCCTTTCAATACTGTGCTGTTCTGAAATAGCCTCGGGCAGAGCACGGTGCTGAGTGAGAGCGAGGTCAGTGGAGAATTGCTCCCTTTTCACTTTGCTAATCACGTCACTCTCATTTGGTCACAGTTTTTCTGATGTGACAGCTTGGGGCCCAAACAGCTCCAGGAAAGCTGTGCTCTGCTAACACTCCCAGAAAGGTGCAAACCAGCCAGCACCAGTGGGAAACTGATTTGATGTCCAAGAAGGATAAATGGATCACCCTCTTCCCCCCCTGCAGTTGTCTGTGACCCCAGGCTGTGCCCTGTGCCCCTGTGCCAGCTGTATTCCACTGGCACGTCGTGGCTCTGTCCCCAGTAAGTCTGGGGAGGCCTCTGCAGGATTTGAAAATCCATTAAATTGCCGGTGATGGGTTTATCACCACACTTATCAAGGCCTCTGAAGACACAGACAGTGAAGGGGAGATAAGGAAGGCAATAAAGCAGCCCAGCATAACCAGAAGTTTTCCAGGCATGGGTGTGTTTGAGGCAGCACCAGAAGGAACAAACTTCTGATAAATCCACTACAATATTAGATCCTGTCAAAGGCAATGTTCAAGAGTCCTGAGAGGGTTAAAGGCACAGCAGATAAAACACAGTTGGCTTTGATATCCTGCACTCTAATTAGAAGTGAGGGCAGAGGTGACTTTTCAAGGAACCACTCCCTTTCCAGATACGGGGCTACAAAATCCAGGATGATTACAAGAACTGTCAGCCTTGAGGTACTGCTACAAAGCATAATAACAATCACACAGCTAATTAGTAGAGTGCTGTCCAGGGCAAGGGTATCAGAGCACTTTGTAAGTTCCATTAACTTTCCACCACACCCCTGGAAGAAATCAATAATTCAGTATAACCAGGTAGGAGAAGCAGAGCACATGGAGGCACTAGAGAATCCCAAAATCCTGATCTCCCTCTAAAGATTCACACTCATCCTGCAGTCTCAGGCAGTCAGGGGAAGCCAGACCTTACAGGTGTGTCCAGGGACACACATAAATTATACAGGCTTTGGAGGAAAAAGACCATACACGTGGTTTTATTGAGACAGGTAACAGGTCACGTCCTTCCTCACCACTTACTTCATCAACAAAGAGCTGTGCAAAGGTTTGATATTCCTCACTGCTTGTATTGCTAAAGCCTGGAGAGTATTCCATGTTCATGATCCGAACTGTGCCATTACATTTCTGGAAGGCTGCAAAGTAAGAAAAAAAGACAATTTATATACAGTTTTATGGACTGTAGTCCATGGCCAGGTGTGTGACGTGCATCAACTTGTAGCAGCAGAAGGCCAGCACTCTGAAATGCAGCCAAAACCCCAAAAGTCTAAAAATAAATCATCCAGCATCTTAGTCTGCCCTGTCTGAGCCCCAGATGATTCTCAGGAAAGGCAATGACCTCCTGTAGGGCTTATATCTGCCAGCTCTGCCTCAGGGATGTCTGAAATGTTGCTCTATTCGGGCACTGGAATTGCTCTCCTAGGCTCACTGGTTGTCCCACCAGTCCTCCCAGAGGGAAACCATTGCATCACCGAATCCTCCTTGCAGCCTTGGAGGAAGGCTGGGCAGCTGCCTGAGCTTACACATCTACACTGTGGATAGCTGTGGTGGGACAAGATGAATCCCAGCAGGGTGTACACGTCTCCCTAATTCACATCTGCTCAATGACACTAAGGCAGACTCAAACATTTTAGTTTATTTCCTGATTTCTCTGTGTTTCCCAGTATCTCTGGGTTTGGCATTGTTATTGCAGAAACGAAGTGATCAGAGATCAGAGAAAGGGCTTCTCAAGGCATGGTTTGTGCCCCTGGCATCCATTTAGTGATGACTTGAATCACCCAACGCTGTGACCATTGCCAGCACATTGCCTTCACTCTGCCCCAGCTCCCAACAAATCATCGCTCCTGGCACAGCAAGACCTAGTGTTTCAATAGTTTATATAAATATGGGACAGTCCTCACCAAAAACCACAAGAACTCTATCATGTGGCCAAGGATTCAGTTTAAAATTGTGAATCAAGTTACCAGTCTTTACTTTCTGGTGTAGCAACCTGCTTTCCTCCCTGCACACACCTGAGAGCATCTCCACAGGCACCAGGTTCCAACTCTGAGACCATCAGACTCCTATAGACAGTTTTAATCCTCCATTTTAGCTGTTTTCCTTGAAGCAGCAGGAATTATAAAGCTGTGCATTAACTCTGTGGGCCACTTGACATCAAAGTTCTACTCACATTGGGAAAATAACCATTTGAACTGGGGCAGGTACTGGAGGAAAAAGAAATGTAATCAGGTAAAGCTTTGCAGGGGAGGGGAGAAATGCCTGTTTGAAGCAAGCCATTGGAGGAGGGTTCCTTTATCCCAGCAGAATTTTGATCTCAAAGGAACCCTCACCACCACCAGGCAGATCAAAGGATTTGGACTTGCTTTTTGCCATGGCTTGTCCTGTCATGTGAGCACAGGTATTTAGGGGATAAAACACATTCACTTGTCTCAGGTGAGAGGGGAAAATGTTCTGAACAACTCTGAAATAACAATTAAAAAAATCCCAGTATTTAAAAGACCAGAGTATGAAGAATTGGCTGAGATTGAGCCTCCAGGTCAGAGATGATGCCACAAGGAGGAGCTGCATGTGAAACTTCACCAAACACGGGGTTTTGCCCTCTGAATTTGCTGCCCTGGGCTAGTGAGATGCCACTCAGGTGGCTCTTGTTGTTATTGCTCAGGTATAATCCCTTCACAAACTTCTTTCCCAGCAAAAGCACTTGGCTGAGTATTTGATTCATCAGGAATATAAAACAAGGTTTTATAAACGGAACCTTTTTTTGTGTAGCATTCTTCAGTTTGTTTTCCACCTGGGAGAAAACAACCTTTATTTTTTTTTGTCGGTTAAAATTAGCTAATTTTATAGTTGAAAAAAAAAAATCTTTGATTTCATTAAAAAAAAACCAAACATTTTTTAGGAGGAGTGAAGACAGGAGCTGAAAAGGACATTGGCACAGCTGCCCAAGGCAGGACAGGGTGGCAGGAGGGGACAGACAACTGGTGAGCAGGGCTGGGGGGACAAGAGAGGCTGGAGAAGCAGCAGAACTGGCCTTACATGGCTGAAAAAGGCGTTTTCCAGGGAGAAATGAATGAGGGAGAACCCAAAACGGGGCTGGATGAGTGGAGACCACCAGCAACACGAGATCACAGGGGAGGGGGAGAGAAAAGAGCAGAGGGAAGTGTGGCTTGGGATCAGAGAGATGTGGAGGGCATGAGAGACAGAATAAAGACAAGCAGAAGCAAAACTGAAATAGCCAAACTGAATAGTGACACATCACAGAAAAAAATACATTTAGTTGTGGGCAGAGACAGCAGCATTCCTACCCCAAACAAAACTGTAATTTTAAGACCAAATCTGACTGTAACTTTGAAACATGATTCAGCTCCAATCAACAGAAAAATCCCCTAATTAGCTGCAACACATCTGCCCAAACCCAAACAGACAAAACCTTTGCCAGCCTTGTTGCTCTCAGTTACAGCTCTTGAAACAGCGTCTCACAGGTTTCCAGGCAGCTCCAGCCTCACAGGGGATTTTTGGAGGAGTCTGACTAATCATCCTCTGCTGAAAGGAATGAGAAGGCAGGTTCTTTTCCTCCCTGGCTCCCTAAGTTAACTCCCTAGACAGCTGATGCTGCAGTGCCCTGGTGCCAGAGGCTGCAGGAAAAACCAGGCTGTGTGGCAAAAACACAAGCAGCAAATGTTGCCTTGAGCCACGCTCAGTGCACTCTTTTATTTGCTTCCTCCTCTTTGAGCTGAAGAAATGTAACATCAATAAAAGCAACTGCTAAATTGCCAGGAAGAGGAATCGTTTTCACAAGCTGATTCAGAAAAGAGAAAGTGCCAATTCCTGCAGAAAATATTATTGATATAAAAAAATTGCAGACACCAAGAAAATAATTTTGACCTTGAAAAAGTAGTTTTAGAGGTCTTTCTCCCAGCTCTGAGCGAGGCTTTGCTTCTCCCCCAGCTGAGTTCCCACACGTGCAGATCCCATGGGATGTGTACTCACTGTGGTTTGGGCTGGAGGCTGGAGAGGTTTCTGGCAAAGCTGGTGACCCCGGGGCTGCAGGGTGTTCCTCAGAACAAGAGCTGTTCTCCCTTCCCTCCCCTCCATCTGCTCTGAGGGTGGCGTTGAGGGTGGGAATGTCAGCGATCCCCGTGTCCGGCAGAGCTGCACCAGGGCCACCTCGGGAGCTGGGCTGGGGCACAGCAGCAGCTCTGTGAGCCCTGGTGCCAGCAGAGGCTGCTTGATTTGGAAACAGCCAAACTGACCTGAGTTGCTCTTGCCTGGCTGTGCCCATGGGAACATTTGGGAGAGCAGCCTCGGCCACGGAGCTTTGCTGTGACGGACTTGTGGCTTCTGTGCCCACGGCCGGTGCCCTGCTGGGTGTGACCCTCACGGCCATGGGGCTGCTGTCCCTGCTGGAACCCATCTGTGGGGCCAGACCTTCTTCCCAAGGGGCTGGAGGAGCACTGGTGGGTCTGTGGGATGCTGGTTTGTCACCCAGGGGCAGCCCAGCAGGGAGGAGTGTGGCGGTGCTTGACTCAGAGCCTGTCAGCGCTGTCTCGGAGGTGGCAGTGGGAGCAGGGCCTGCAGGGCTTCCTTCTCCAGGAGCAAAATCTGTGCTGTTTGTTCTTTCAGGAGCCATGGTTTCAGTGAGAGGATCCACAATCTCACCTGCAACACAGTAAACACACCTTGAAACAGGGCCTCAGACTGGATGAGGAGGCCATCAGAGCCTGGCCTGAAAATGGCACCGAGGCCACTCAACCACCCATAAGAGCATTACAGAAAAATGTCTTGGATGTTCATGAACACATCGTAGAATGTGTGATTTTCATGGGGTTGAATCTGGCTCATGCCTACACAAAGAAGCAGATTTGATCCCTGGGTCTCCTGGTTCTGGTTGGCAAGGCCTTGGATCAGTTCAGTGGGAGGAAATGAGCCACAGACATAGCAAAAGAGGAAAAAGTACTCCTTGCTGTTATCAGGCTTTTCAAGGAGGGTTTCAGAGAGATTTCATCTGAAGAAAGATACAGATACAGATACAGATATATAAAGATTAGATATAGATACAGATATAGATATAGATACAGATATATATGGTTAGGGACAGTTCATATATACTCCTTCAGCCACAGGTGTCAAAGTTGCAATTATATGAACAGATGCAATAAAAGCAGAGGTAAAACCCCACAACTTACTCCAATGTTTCATGGCAAAGAAAAACTACACGCCAGCCTTTTTCTCACCCTCACAGTTTCTTCCAGGTCGGGATGGATTGGTATCCATGGTTGTCTTGCATCTGCACATGTAGGAGCCCATCAAATTGATGCACTCTGCAAACACAGAGCAGTCATTCTCAGCTTGGGAAGCGCATTCATCCCAGTCTGTGGGACCAAAACAAGAACATGGGTCAGACAGCCTCCCTTCTGGCTACATTAAACTAGAAATTATCATTAGGTAGTTGTTTTTTAGTTTGTCTATGTGGTCTTCCTTTTCCATCATTTACCTGTCAGCCAAGCTCTGAGGGATGCAGAACATTATCTGTTTTGTTATTCTCTTGCTCTTGTACTCTGAAAACTGTTTTCTCTGAGTAAAGGCTCTTTAAATAATTGTTTTTAGAAGTAAACACATTTAAAGTGAAAATATGCTGTAGGTTTGTACTACAATTATATCAAAATCACTCACTATACCAAGTGTGTACAGCACCTTCAGATATATCAGGTAATTAATAGATCTGTTGCCACTAGCTACCAGTAGATATAACATTAAATAGAGATTTAATCCAAATAATCTTCTGCTTCAAATAAAAAGTAAATGCTAGTAACTCCCACGGGAAGTACTCTTCTATTCTTGACAGAGGAAGTCCTAAGGGCAAAATCTCTTTTTATACAATTTTTCACCTCAAAAGCAATGCTGTAAAACTGTGACCCTCTTTCTGGTAGTGTCAGAAAAGACATCCTGATTCATCAGTGCATGAAGATGCTATAAGGGTGTTCCTTATGTCTGATTTCAGCTGCTCTGAATCAGTTAGAGATGCTTTTTCATGCAGTTATAGACTTATTTTATTGCTGAGTCTCTTCTCTTTTGAGGGATTTGTATCTGGAGTCTTGTGTTGCCATTCACACCCTGTTCCAGCAAATCTGCAAAGGCTGAGTTAGTCCTTTGAACAAGAATCATTCCAGTGAATCCCAGGTGAGCCCTCCCTGTGTGACCTCCTCGTGCACTCACCTTCACTGCCTCAGGGCTCTGAGAGAGGGAGAGCAGCAAACAAGGCTAAAAACTGTGTCTTGGGACAAATAATTCTGATCAGAGGCTAGAAAATTGTTTTGAACAATGAATTAACATAACTGCTTGTCCTGCAAACCTGCAGATTAATGATGCTGATTATTTCTCTGAAATAAAGGAATGCCCCATTCCATGTGCATGCTCTAATCTTCCTTCCTCCCAGCTAATATTTCAATTATTTTTACTTTTGTTTGTCATTGGGTAATTGCTGTGTCCATGATAGTCTCCATTATACAATTTCATGTGCCTATGGCCAGCATCTGCCTATTATGTTCCAGCCTAAGCCACTTAGAGGGAAAACAGAAATTTGCAGGATTGACTGAACGCCAGAGATGAAACCTCGTTAATTCCTTACTGAGCTATGAAGTCGTTGTGACTTTTGCTGCCTTCCAACGCCATCTGAGAGATGCTAATTGCCAAATCACTTACATTCGCTGGCTCCATTGTCTCTGAGGGTTTCCTTTCTCTTCACTTAGCACGGCTTTTTAAGCAAATTCCTTCACCTCTGATGGCCACATTCAATCACCAGTCGGGTCAAAACACTGGCACTGACTGGTGCATCACTTGTGCACAGTCCACACACACACACACACACTGCACTTTTTTCCTCTCTAACCCATCACATCTCAGCCAAGGTCTGCTCTGGGCTCTCTTTCTGCACTCTTGGCACCTCTCTGGCTCTTCACATTTGGCATTTCCCTGCACACACACACCTCAACCAGCAGTCCTAGTCCAAAAATTATTAAAAAGCCACCTTTGTGTTCACTCTGATGTACTTGTAAGGGATACAAGCAAAGGGTAAAAATCTGTGAAATTCCTTGCCAAATGATGTTGCAGATGCTACGGGTTTGTCTGATTTCACGGGTGAGATTTCATGGAGGGGAAACCCAAAGAAATCCCTCTGGATTCAGGGAGTGCTGGAACTGAAAACAGTTGTTGGCTAAGGGATTAATAGTGGGAGGAATTGCTCCTGGCTGCTACTGAGGATGTGACATTGTGTTAGAAGGATCTTGGGCCTGACTCAGCACACATCCTTCTCTTCCCATGCCCCACAAAACAGATTTTATTGTCTCTATTCACCATGGCAATAAACTTCATAATTCATGAATCTTCGAAGAGATCTGGTCCACTCCCTTCAGTTGTGCTGTCCCTTCTGACTTCTCATCCCTGCTTTTCATGGTTGAATGGACTGTCTCTAAACCAAGCACTAAGCCTGGTGGTGGCCAGGCTCCAGGGAGGATCCAGGGCACAGGATCTGTGGGGACTTATTGCCAAAGGTCATGTCCTGAGGCATTCCGGGGTCGGGAAGCAAAACACTCCATTATACAAATCCTTCCTTCATGTGTTTCACTCCTTATTTTCCACTTAGAAAATTCATGTTGAAGAAACTCTTCTTTGGGTAGAGCTAAGAAATAACCCCTTTTCTCAGCCCCTAAAAAGGAGTGGAGGTGTTGGCTGTGCTCCTGGATAAGAGTGGTGCTACTGGAAGCCACCTGGTTTTCTGCAGCTGAAGTGACAGTCCAGAGGTATTGCCTTCTTCCTCCTCACTCTTTCGTTCCCAGGATCAATAACATTTATAAAGTATTTTGGCACACATCAGCATCTTGCAATTCAGTCTCTGCTGCCACTGTGATATTTGTAGGCTTCAAGTGCAATTTACGTCTTCTGGTTTTTTCCTGTCCTGTTCTCTTTAACCTCCACATGCTCTGCAGCTCCAAAGGGAGTTTTTCCTGCTCACAGTAAATAACCTTCTAAAGGCTCAATACACACAGAGAGAAGAATAACCCATTCTGTTGGTTTTGGCAACTTTCTGAACTCTGCTGTCTCTGCCAGCTGGGAAACCTGAGGACAGAACTCAGTCCTTTGAAGATAAAAGTGGTGATTATTAAAGATCAAACAAAGGCCTGGTTTAACATAAATTCCATGCGTATTTCTTCAGTCCTATTCGCAGTAAGGACATTTGGGAATTTCTCTGGCTGGGTTTCTAGAGGGAAGATGTTAGATTTCTTTTCTTAAACCCTGGCCCAAATACAGTCCCCCAGTCTCAGGGCACAAAACTGTCTAGAGGGCGTGTGTATCTAAAGGCTACAAATATTCCACAGTAATCCTGTCTGCCATTCAGCACGAGAAAGACATGGCAAACTTCCAGCTGGGGACAGACGAGAGAGAGGAAAATGAGTAGGGAAACCAAAGGCTCCACTTGGGCTAAACACAGTGAGGGGAAGCAGTGCCTGCAGGTACCTGGGGACAGCCAGTGCTCCTTTGTCTGACCCTTCTGGCTTTGTGGATAAAACCCCTGGAAGAATTCTCACGTGCTTTTCCCTTCAACAAACCACATCCTTTGCTTTTCTATTTTGTGAAGAATACTGGTGATACTGCACGTGATCAAAACACAAACCTTGCTTTCCTCTTTGAAAAAATAATAATAAAAATTACCTTCTACTGCAATGTTTTGCTGATCCACCACAAGCACAGAGCCATTGTGCAGGTAGGAAAGCACTGGGACAAATGTGGAGGTGTCCACTGGAAACTCAGGATCCTGCACAGCAATTCTGAGCCTCACAACGATGCTGCCTGCTGCCAGGGATTCAATCTGCACCTTCAGCTTCCCAGATTTGTATAAGGCAGAAATGTTGGGTGGAAAAGAATTTTCAAGCTGAGCAAAGGGAGGGAAGCATTGACAGTCAGGAAGCCAAGTAACTCTTTAAATATTTATATAAGCACAACATAGAAAATGCTGTAAAAAGAAAAGTTCCAAAGTGTTCCAGAAATCTTATCTTTCAGAGATTATTGTGGCACAAAGTAATGTGAGTCTCCTTGGTGCAATCCTGCTGAGAAGGACTTGGGGGAGCTGGTGGATGAGAGGCTGGACATACCCCAGCCATGTGCTCTGGGATCCAGAAACCCTCTCTGTGCTGGGCTTCACCAAAATCAGCATGGGCAGCAGGAGAGGGGGGGATTCTGCCCCTCTGCCCCTCTCAGGTGAGACCCCACCTGCAGAGCTGCCCCAGCCCTGGGGCTCAGCACAGGAAGGACATGGAGCTGCTGGAGAGAATCCAAAGGAGGCACCAAGATCAGAGCAGCTCGGTTGTCAGGAAAGGCTGAGAGAATTGGGATTGTTCAGCCTGGAAAACAGAAGGCTCTGGGGAGACTTAATTGTGACCTTTCAATACCTGAAGGGAACTTACTGGAAAGATGAGGCAAGACTATTTACAAGGGCCTGGAGTGACAGGACGAGGGGGAATTGCTTCAGAATGACAGTGACTGGGGTTAGATTAGATATTAGGAAAAAATTCTTTACTGTAAGAGTGATGAGGCACTGGCACAGGGTGCCCAGAGAAGCTGTGGCTGCCCCATCCCTGGAAGTGTCAGAGGCCAGGTTGGATGGGGCTCTGAGCAGCCTGGGATAGGGGAAGGTGTTCCTGCTCATGGCAGAGGTTTAGAACTGGATCATCTTCAAGGTCCTTTCCAACCCAAACCATTTTGTTATTATATGATTCTATGATACCTTTGAAAACTGTATCCATCTGACCACTGGTCTTACAAACCAAATTCCAAATTATGGCTCAGGAGAGCAGAATTCCCCCTGGCCCTGTTTGCTTTCAGCAGAGCTGAACTGGCCTGGTAAGTGCATGCAGCAGAGCCTTGATGTTCTCTCTGTAAGTCACATATGCATTTTGTTTCATTTACAAGTGTGGGCATGGCTTTAGTTCTCAGGGAGCATTTGAAACTCACCAGTTCAAGTTCAGCCTGCAGCCGAGTCCAATAACAAAGAAATCTTAGGATGAGAGACAAGAAAAATGGGGGTGGATAACTTCAAAAAAAGTGTTTGAGACAGCCCAGCTTCAAGGCAGTATCACAATTACATCACGGTTAATTACCAAAGCAGTGAGCAGCCACTTCAGCTGAACAAATGGCATTACTCTGAACACTAAAGCTGGCACACTGCTGTCAATATCTGAGCTGTGCAGGAGCTGCCAGTTTTACCTTACACGTCTAGAAGGCAGCTCCTTGCCTGAGCCCTTTGTTCCTGCACACACCTCAAAGCGTGCCTTCGAGCACGAATCGCAGAGCCATAAATCAGCTCAGCTTTGTTCCCATTCAGTCAGAGCTTGCTCAGAAAAATTCCTACAAAGTGTTTAGCTGGTCCAGGCTCACATCATGGTAGAGAGGCAAGAAAATGTGGAGAGGGTAGTGAGAGGGGGATGTTGTGCTCCCAAACACCCAAGGAGGCAGAAGCAATACAGATGGGCAATGCTCCTTTTTAATTCCCAACCCAATGAAGCCAATCAGGTCTGCATTAATCTCAGGGAAGACTCACTCACCAAAATCCTCCCCCACAACAAAAGTGAACAATTTGCAGCTGTGGGAAATAAAACCATGTCAGGAGGTTCAACTTGCAATTTCTGTTGGGCAAATGCCTCTTCTCTGCTCCCCTTGAACATAAAGCTCCATTATTGTTTTGGGCTTTTCTCTTGGATTTAAATTCACATATGATTATGAGTCACCCCTTTATTTTGGGGAAGCCTTGTTTTGGATGGGGATCCTAATTCCTCTGTATGGGCCCTGTTCTGTGCAGCAAAACTGTAGGAGAAACTTCTCCATCTGAAACTTCCCCCTTTTTTTGGGAAGCTGAGAGCTGACACCAGACTTCATGACTCAAGTTTTGTTTCTGGCTGATTACACCTGACTATGGACAGTGGCTACGTGTGTGCAGGCAAGGAATGGGGCTGGGGAAGAAAGCCTGATCCAGACACTTTTCCTAAAGGAAGAAAGAGCTTTGAGGGCATTCAGACATTTATTGAGAAATATTTAGTGCTGAAATGAATGCCAGGAATGCCATTTCAATAATCCATTAAAAAACCTCAAGTTAATTTACCATGAGTTTATTGCCAAATTAAAGATCCAAGGAAAGGAGCCCCTGTTGCATGCCTGCATTTACAATTCCTTCTCTCTTCTGTTGAGGAAAATTCTCATTGGCTTCATTGCTAGCAAGGCCAAGGACTTGATCTGTTTAGTCAGTTGAATTTTGCTGTAATTATAAATAAAGGTCACAGGAAACAGTGTGCTGATTTTGAATAAATATTTCATCCAGGCATGAAATCCTCTATTAGCTTAAATACATTATAAGTTGAAAAAAGTATATACACTACCCAGAGATATTTTCATTTTACCTCTGTAAGCAACAGTCTTGAAAATTCCTCATATGCTGAGCTGCTGGAATTATGGAAGTCATCAGTGAAGTTGTAGTTGAGAATCTTCATAGTAACATCAAATATCTTGGCCTCTGTAGGACACAACATTAAACCACACTGACAGAGTAGGAAAGGATTCAATTAAAACTCGTATATCTGGGCCAAAATCTCAGGTAATGGAAGAAGGAATGAGAAGATTGAAAGAGTTTGGTAGGAAATCAAACCTCTGGTACATTGAGAAGATGCACTTACATCAGGTCTAANTGAAATTAAGATAATCAAGCAAATAGGCTGCTACAAGCCTCTGGTACATTGACAAGATGCACTTACATCAGGTCTAAAGAGATATTTAGGTGCCTAATTGCAGCTGCATGAGAATTGGGTGTACAAATAACTTTATGTGTGGGTTTACACATGCCTGGGCCTGGCCCTACACAACTCCTGCCTTGAAGTTACACCCAGGGTTGAATTGCCAGTGGGCTGATCTTTGGCCCATCACTCACAATTTTTATTTCTTTATTTTCCTGATCCTGGTAGTGTGGGTAGTAAATATATCTTTGAACTGAAAATACCACAGAAAGCAGTGCATGCCCCTTGTCTGTGTGGTGAGCCCTGACAGATACTGTACAAAGCACAGGAGCCAAAACCAAGAGCCAAGGAATCTCCAGCTGCTTTAGCCTGGATAAACATTCCAAGGCTCTTGCTCCTTGGACTGATCCTTGGAAAACTTTTCTTTTTCTCAAGGGCTCCAACTTCATACTCTGAAGTTCAGCCCTCTGTTTTCATAACCACCAGACCTCCTACTTTCCCTCCAGAAAAGGAGTAATTTCCTTCTGACCCAAACTGGAGTCATCCCTCATCTGATCAAAGGGAAGGCTCTTAAGAATAAACATGAACAGCAGCATTCTCACTGTGGTCAGGAATAAATAGTTCACTGACTGTCCTCCAAAAATAATGGGGAGAGATTTATTTCTTTATTTGCATGGAGGCTTAGGAAATAATTTAAGACTAGGAGAAAAGCAAAATTATGTTTGATCAACACACTAGGGCCTCAGGAAGGTACCATCACCAGTTAATTGAACAGAACTGGGCAGGTAATCTGCAGCTTTCTTACTCAGCCCTTGTAATTCCCTTTAATCCTTTATTCAGCAGAATCTGCCCTTCCTCTGGGCACTTCTGTTAGCTCAGCTAAACCCTTGACAAACCAGTTGCCTGCATTTCCCACTGGTCACAGCCATCAATCAGGAAAAAATGAGGCCTGCTGGGAGATGGGTGGCAGCAGAAAGCAGTGCCAGGCACCAAAGAAATAAAATTTTTTAAAAGAATTATAACTTAGCCTGATATCTGTAAAAGTCTGATCAGTTCCAGCACTGCTTTATCAACTAAGGCCAAAGTTCTGGTGCCTGATATTCTGGGTTGGATAAATGCTGGAGCAGATGAGATAAAAAGTGCTGAAGAAGGTGGGAAATGTTGTTCAGTGAGGATCAAAGGATCATTGCTGAACTGCAAGTGAGTGGGGATGGAGGGGGAAGAAGGGAGGAGAGAAAGAAAGAACATATTTTAAAGTGTTTCTTTACCTGTTTTAACATTTTGACGGGAGATGATGGTTTTTCCACAGGTTTCATAGCTGATCTCTACTGAATACAGCACACCTGCTTCCAGGTGAGACACATCCATTTGCATCTCCCCTGTCTTCAGGTTTTGCACAATCTCATTGCCCTTGAACACCCGCACTTGGAAAGTGTGGTTCAGAGTGGAAGGGACAAGCCAGGACATTTCAAAGCTGTTGCTGGTAACGCTGAGGATTCGATGGTTTGTAACTGCAGAGGGATCTGTTGCAGCCCCAGGAAGAGTTGGCACAGAAAAAGCAACATTTCACTTTTAAAGCATTGTGCTGTTCTAAATCCACTACAGACCAGCACTTTGACAATCAATAGGGTAAGGTCCTCTTTATGTCAGGACAGAATCTGCCCCTCTCACACCAGCAGGTTCCTTCATTCATGAACCAACTCACTAGAGTGACTGATTTAGTGTTTAATCTTTTTATTTCCTTTTACTATGTGCATTTCTTTTGAATCATTGAATCCTAGAACAGTTTGGGCTGGAAAGAACCTTAAAGACCATCCAGTTCCACCCCCTGCCATGGGCAGGGACAGCTTCCACTAGACCAGGCTGCTCAGGGCCCCATCCAGCCTAAGAAGAGGTAACTTCCAGGGATGAGGCAGCCACAATTCCTCTGGACAACCCAAACTCCTCCAAACCTCCAGTCACACCAAAAACCAGCCAAATAACTAGATGCAAGAAACAGGAATAAGTTTGGAAGAGTGACTCTGTGCACTCTACATGTGTTGACACCTGCTTCACCTCCTGTCACTTTAATCATCAAAATGCACCCGTTCAGGCCAAGGTTGCCTGGATTTCTCCTGGAAAACCCCCACAGACCCCAGCTAACAGAGGCTGGGGGCAGAGTGGTGTGCAGCACATCACCTGTTATTCCTCACTAGTCCAGTGCAATCATTGTCATGTCAATGGGAAAAGACAGGGCCCTTCAGAGATGATTCCTCTCCTGGGAGGAGGAGGTGTCTGCACTGGGCAGGATGAGTTGCCCTGCAGCAGAGCCAGCCCGTCTGGCAAGAGAGAGAGAGAGAGAGAGCCCAGTCTAGACACCCTGCTGGAGAGAGCTGGGCCCAGGTGAGGTGAGCACCACACCCCATGCTAACCCTGAGGCCATGGCATGCTGCTGCCACCGCTTCAATTCTTCCATGCTAATGGTTAGACTAAGGAAAAAAAAGTCTGTTTTCAAAAATTGTTTCAATAGAACACAGTTGTTTCCAGCCCTCTGAGCCAGGTGGCTGCCAAACACCCCCAAAGCCACTCCCCCTACACTAGAGGGGTCTCAGTTTAATTCCTTGGAGAAGCAATTGTGGATAAAGATCAAAAATATCCATTCTGTCTCTCTGAACTCTCAGAGAACCACTTAAAGCTATTTCCTCCCACAGAAGAACAGGGTGTTTTTAGAAGGATTGTGATAACTCTTGCCTGAAAGGGCTGGATCACGCATATACACACAAATCTGGGGTTTGTTCCCATCACAAATCAAGACAATATTCATTGAAATCTGAGGTTACTTACAGCACCCAGCATCTGTAGATTGGTTGGTTATGGACAAGAGACTTGAATTCCTTATAGAAGGAGAGCTACTGCCACTGTTCACAGCATTTACTGCTGAACTTGGAGTAGATGCTGCAATGCCTAAGGGAAAATCATATTACCAAAGAGTTAGAGTATTTCTAAGAAAGCAAATCCCAAATAATACCATTCATGTTTTCCACATGAAGAGCAGCCATAGAAGTAATATAAATAGAAAATAAAAGTATTATCATATCACAAAAGCATAAAGTAATATGTTATCTTAATTTTTGAGATTAAGGGATTGTAAAATTGTTTTCTAACTAAAGCATTGAATCTGCAGGCAGTTATTCATCTCATTAGCCTAAAGCCTATTAGCAGGCCCATTGATGTCTGTGGGCTGTAAGTATATTTTGCTGAACTGGTACCACAAGGAATTATTTCAGCCATTGCCAAACTCCAGCTGCTTGCAGCAGAGGGCTCAGCAGCAGTGCAGCAGCTCAAGGTGGGATCATACAACCACTGAGTTCAGGCTGCAGTCGAAACAGGAAAAACAAAAATTGTAGAAAAAAATGCCATTAATTGTTTCTCAGGAGGCTGGGGAGGTGCACTGACAACAAGTGACTTGCTCTGAGAAGCAGTCAGGGTCTGAAGTCACAGGTTTTGGCAGGTGAGTGAGGACAGCTGAGGGTGAAACAGAGGAAACAGCACGGGACTGTGAAATAAATACTCTGCATTTCAATCAGAAATAGGTAACAGGTTTATGTGGCATTGCCCCCCAACAGGAGCAGAAGAGGCACTTGTGCTTCAGAAATCCCAGCAGGTGACTCCTGCAGAAACACCCTCAGTATTTCCCAAGGTGAGACCTGCATTTCTTACCTCCCTTCCTCGGGCTCAGCTGGTGAGGGATGACCCTGGCATGTTCATGCTGAGGGTGGCAGCTGTAATAACCCTCCAGGTTTACACAGCTGCTTCTCTCAGGGCAAGCATTGAATTCAGCATGGGAGCATTCATTGACATCTAGGGAGAACAACACACCTTGCACAGATATTGAGAGCAGCAGCGAGATTGATCTGCACTGTGAGCAGATCAGACTCTGGATACGATAAATTCAGTGTAAATCTGCAGTGACTCTGTTAAAGCCATTCTGGATATTATCATCCTACCACTTTTTACTCCAGTTCTTTGGAATTAGAGGACAGTTAGGGGCAGCTCCTGCTTACACTCGTAGGATGCCATCCAAACCTGAGATGTCACAGGAGGAAGGAGAACTGCCCAGTGATTTCACTGAAAACTGGGCTGAGTAAACACAGAATAAGAGGCGCTGAAAATAGTGCTGATGGATGCATTTCAGGAGTGAAAACGTGCAGATAACTACAGAGCAAAAAGTAGATTGACATCGTTTAAAATTAATATATTGAAATGTTTATGTAACATTTTAAAAGTATGTAATATGCTAGAGTAATTAACAAACTACAAATATGACATGTTTCATGAAAGCTACTGGAAGTAACATGGCAACAGAATATATCTGCTTCCCAAGGAAACACTTTTTGTAAGAGCCTGTTTAATACAACTAATGATTGTTCTACAAATATGCAATATTTGCTTTTTCATCTGAAAAACTATGTTATTGGGAGAAAATAAATTTAATTGACGATTCCAAACTATTCACTCTAAAATAATCATTAACTCTCCATCCTGTAACAGAATGGTGAGGGCCATGTTTTCAAAGTTTGCAAGATCCTCCATGCTACCTTTGAAAGCAAATTAATGGTGATATAAATGAGATCCCAAGTGAAGAGGGATGAAACCCCCTGAAATGGGACAGGATTACAATCAATGACCTTGCACTTCAGCGTCAATCACTTCATACACGCGCTCCACCATGGCCTTCAGGGAGGAGGAGACCTCTGCCAGAGGAGCTGGGTGCTGTATTCCAAGGAGGAGCTGGGAGGTCACTGTCCCAGCGTAGATTTCCCCACGCTCACTCTGGATGTGGCGCACAGAGACATTCAGGGGCTGCAATGCACCAGTAATCTGGAAAACAGGGCAGCAAGCACTGGAGCACCTTGTTCCTTTCCCAGCACATAAATAATGCAATGATTATTATCATAACCTGAGTGGAGAAAGAAATTCAGAAACCATGGCAAAGTGGTAGCATTGAGGCCTGTATTTATGCAAGGTGAGTTCTTATTGGCACGTTTCACAACAGATTTATGTTCCAGTAATGCCAAGCTGAGCGGGGTGTGGAGCTGATCTCAAAATGCTTTGGCACAGGGATATGACCCAGGAAGAGGTAGGAAAAGTCCTGTTTTGCAAAGCCTCAATGCATTACAACACATCACACAGGCCACTACAATTCACCTGCAGTAAAGCTTGACACTTCTTACTTTGAACAGCTAAAAGGACTGCTGGCAGAGGGAATAGAAAGAAAAACGGGAAAAGCAATAGACTGAGGATGAGGGATGGGATTAGGAGCCACAGAGAGACCCCAGAGAGACCAAGCCATCCCAACTGAGAGTCAGGAATGAGAGGAGGGAGCTGCTGGTGGGCTGAGCATTCTGAGTCAGTGGGACAGACACTCCCCTGAGCAGCAGCTTATTGAACAGCTCCACCTCAACTTCCCATTTCCTGGGTGCTTGGCTTTAATGTAGCTTGTTTTAAACCAAGATATAAAAGCCTTGGTGGATCCTTGCCCTCTGCTCTGTACCACACAGCAACAGGACCAGGGTTTCTTGCTTTTTTAGGAAGCAAGAAAGAAGGGGAAATCAGATAGGAGGAAGAACTACACCCATGCTGCTGCTATCATTTCTATTCTCCTGCCCATCAGTTCCAGCAGATTATGGCAGATAGGTTTGTCTCTGGAAAGGTTTAACTTCAAATTCCTAATCAGAAAACATCATGCTTTGAAGTCTGGTCCCAGTCTGTCATAGTCCCCAAACTGAACCGAGACAGAGCTGGAGCAAACACCACTTAAGCAGGAAAATCCCTTTATTTCAGCATTGCGGGGGAGCTGTGCAGTTTGGTTTCGGACGGTCGGGGCGGATGGAGACGAGAGATCTCTGAAGTCAGGTCTTAGAGCATGATCTTTATTGTAGAAGAGCGTGGGTGAAAGGGACCTGCTAAGAGCTGCTGGGCGCAGCTCGAAGCAGTTCAGAGAAGTAAGAGAAGAGTAGAGAGGATACAAAAAGTCACAAAGAGAGGCAAAAAGCGTGACAAAAAGTGACTGTGGTTCCCATTTACAATCTAATAAATCATCTTCTGTGCTGAATATTCTAATTCTCATTAACCAATGTGGTATAAGCTACAAATCTTATATCATTTACATACAGCCTATAAGAATCATTGCATTACCATATGATGTTATATTTTAAACTCTAAAATCTACTTTCTGGACCCTCTGATAAGTTGGGAGGGTCTGCTCTGACCCTTGGACCTGTCTGCAAGCAGAAGGCATTGTTTCATCAAGGATGGGATTACCTTCAGTCGGCCCTGCCATTGTTTTCCAGTTGTTCAGTAACTGGGGTTTGGTAACTCAAAGCTTGTTCTCATTTCAATCTCGCCTATAGTTTCTATATTCTCAGCATCTTTTGCTAGGCAATCATATTTATAAGGTTTTCCTATTTCCTCTTCCCCAACACAGCATGTCTTTAAATTGCCCTTGGAAGAGATCTGAAAAATTTGCTAAAGAAGCTGATAAATCAATGCTACTTGAATTGCTTACGGATGCAGCTGACATCCAGCAATCAGAAATACAGAAATAATCAGAAATAGGGCCAAAAAAATCAATGTGGCAGAACAAAGGGGGAGAAAAGAGTGCCCCCTGAGTGACAGAATCATGGGCACAACAAGGGAAGCATTTGTGCTTGTACCTACCATGGAGTGCAAAAGGCAGGAATGGTTCAGAAGGTGGGAATCCACCCAGATTAATTCATTAAAATCCATTTTCACAAGCACTGTCAGGTTGTACCAGAACGTCCTCCCTGCAGCGTAGGAAATGAAACAGCCAAGTCATCTGAGGTCTGGTGCTACAGAAGGCGACAGAGCTTTAGGGAGGCTGTGAGGAAACAAAGCAAGATTTAACTTGGCAAACGTGAAGGGCCCACGAGCAGCCACCAGCCATGGCCTCGTTTGCCATATGCCACAGGCAGAGGAGCCAGCCAGGGAGAAGGAGCCAAGGAAGGTTTGCTGGACCCACAGCACCCACACAGCACTCAGAGCTCACAAGTGCAAGCACTGAAGCCGAATATCCTGGAATTCACCCAAGGCAGATTCCCGTATTTGTTTTAGGAAGAGCTATGGTAACAGTTTTCCTGCCCACTCCCACCCTCAGAAGGGAAAATTAAGGATATTTCTATTAGAAGCAGTGTTGGATTTATCAGTAACATACCCTCTGGCACGGGATCCACACAGCCTGCTCCTTTGGATGAGCTGCAGCATTTTTTCAACCCTGGACATTCAGAATCGAACGTGCAAGGATAATCAGATGTTTCCATATCCTTCACTGGACAAATACCAGGTCTTGAGGCAAATACACTGGATCTATTGAGTGCTAAGTAACAAAAACGTTTCTAAGAACAAAAATATAGAAAGTTGTTGCCATAAAATTGTGATATTTAATTTACACCAAACACCTCCTCCTCATTTTAGAAGTGCGTCTGTTCTGAGGTTTTAATGGGGAGAAAACAGCAGCCTAAAATATCATTCTTTCCTTTCAAGGGTGTAAATATTCTCAGATTTTTCTCTTGTCCATGACATTTCTGTTACAGAAATATTGAATTTATAACTTCCCATTAATAATTAGGGATGGATGGACGGATAGTTAAGTTTCTAAATGTGGAGACACCGAAGCACTGCGAAACAGAAAATGTGCCTGATGTCAGCTGTGACTACTCCAAATAATATACAATGATCAAAGAAAACAGGTACTGTCTAAGACAGAAATTGAGAGTTTCCATTTAGCATTCTGTGGCACAAATTTAACCTTAGTTGCAGTGCTTCTGTTCCAGCTGACCGTAGCCCACGCCAGAGAGCCCTGCAGAGAGGGCAGCTGAGGCAGGAGGTTGCTGCTTCCCAAGCCAAGGGCAGACAGTGGTCCTGGGCCAGTTCCAGCACAAAATCTCTTCTATGGAGAAGAAAAGAAAATATTTCCAAGCCCTACAAACACTACCTTCACCCCCAATCTCAAACACAGCTCCAAGTAATGCTCAGCTCTGGTCTTTCTAATCAAGCTGAAAGAATTCTCTCCTCCATTCGTTTTGCACCTACAGGTTTTTGATGCTTTACTGGGCAATTAAAGTCAGCCAGGAGAAAAATGCACCTGATTGCTGCAACAGAAATCGTTGTGGTGCAGGAAAACCACGTTTGACGTAATAAAACCCTTAGCAAGTGAAAGGTCCACAGCAAACTATAAATCTATCCTGAACAGTGAGTTCTGTGGGTTTACAATTTCTGTTATTGCAAGGCTCTGGATGAGAGCGAGGTTTCTGAGAAGCAGAGGGGATATTGAATCCAGCAGTTTTGGCCTCAGCAAAATAACCTTCTTAATGAGGAAAATGATCTTGATTAATCAAGATTTAAACAAACTCTATGTAACTTGCTGCCACGTGCACATTCCAGGTCCTCCTCTCTCTGGGGCTGGCACTACAGGTCATCCTCCCAAAGAGATCCTTCTCCTAGAAATATTCCTCCTGATTTTTAAAGCCACAACAAGATGTGATACAACCTCCACTGTCCTTACACACATTCCCAGTCTCACGTGATTGCTCCTTCTCAGCCTCCTGTGCAGGGAGCCAAGCAGCCTCTCACACTGGAGGCTGCACAAACATGAGCACCAAGGGATTTCCCTGTGCTGGAAAATTTCCTGTTCACCAGTGCTCCTTACTGTTCAAACCAGGTGGATCTCGGCAAGCTGGACCCAGGCGTGTAAATCCCTCCAGCTCTGAGATTCATGTGCAGTTTTACAGGTTTGAGGTCAAAAGCAGCTTTTTTTTTCCCCACCTGGGTCCTTTTTTTTGGTGTGTTTGACGGCAGGGTAAATGCTTTAATGAGTCACATGCAATCTCAGAAAACACCACTGAATCCTGGCTGGGTGCCACAGTAGCCATTTATCTGGAATCAAAAGGTCATCGTTTTCGGATCAGCGGAAACAGAGATGGATCCACTTCACATTTCTGCCTAATCGTACCAGATGCACTTTGGAAATTCAATTTATGCTCTCCACTTCAATCACGCTGGGGACAGTCACCTACCAAGGAAGCACTGGGGAGCAAGCCAGCCAACTCCTCTGTCGTTTGGATGAAATACAGGCTCTTCTCCTCCATTATTTACATGAATGTATGGAAGCAGAACTGCAGCTTAGCAACCAAAGGTCACTTGCCAGGCTGCCCACTGGAGAGCTGCTGGATCTGCTGTGACTGCAGGATGGGGCATCTCTCAGGAGATTGATGCTGAAGGACTACATTAGCTCAGCTACAACCCCCTTCCTCTCCCTCCTTCTACTTGGAAGGGATGGTTTCATCCAGAGGGTGTGGCAGAGCCAGGGACCAGCATTCTGCATTTGTCTCAGGTATCAGAAGGTGGAGACAAATCTATGAAATTATAGAGGAAGCTCCTGGCAAAGTCTGTTCCAAAGGCAGGCTGGCAGTTTTCATCATACAACCCTGGTTTTGGGGTCTTTGAGCATTGGTAGGCTTTACCTGCTTAGAGGGATGTTTTCTAACCTGATTGCCTCTCCAGGGGTTAACTGGGGTTTGTGCTGGTCCAGCATCTAACAAACATTTAATACCCTCCTGGCTGGGACTTTTGCCTTGGAGGGGAGAAGGCTGAGAGGGATGCGATCAAGGTTTACAAAATCCCAGAAGCAGGGGGCAAGGTGAGGGCGGAGCTGGTTTTTACCAGAGCCCACAATAATAAAATGGGTGAAAGAACTCACTTCTTCACCCAAACAGGAGGGAACTTCTGCAATTTGTCAGCACAGGGGGTGTGGAGGCAGACAGCTTCAGTGGGCTCAAAAAGGGACAAGGCAATTCCCAGGCAGGACACCCATGATCAGACACCACGGGGAACAGGCAGGGATGCCGATAATCCCATTCCTGTAGCTGCTGAGGGCACACAAGGGACCCAAACTGCAGAGCAGCCTCCCACTGCTCTGTTACAGTCAGCGTGGGAACATCTGCACGCCACCTCTGAAAGGTCCCAGCCCTGCTGAGGAGCTGCTTGGGCACCTACAATGAACATTTTTTTACTTTGCAGTTGTTTTTCTGAAAACCTTAGGGAGTTATGCACACAAAGCACGCTCTGATGAAAGTGTGACCTTAACATTGCAAATCGAGTGCTCTCAGGAAACTCCTCGATTAAAGATGTCTGGGCCCTCTTATTTCAAGGTGTTTTTGTGCATGTGTGCTTAAAAATGAGTCTTCATCGTGTGCTGATGCACTCTTTCCTTCCCTAGCTGGGGATCAGGCAGGGTTAGATGGCAGATAAGGAGCTCTCTGGTTTCATCTCATGCTGGAAAGTGGGCAGCAAGCCAGTCACCAGGAGAAATAACCACACCATCCATTCAAGCAGCTGGAAATAAGCCTGGAGAATTGGATGCTATCTCTACCTAAAAGAGAAGATGCTAGGAAAGTTTTGTAAGGTGAAACAACCTTTCAGAGCCATGGGTTTCACAGGTCCATACGCCTGACCTGCAGACCTGTGCCCCAACAACACACGTTGTTAAAAGCAGCACTAAGCACAATGAAAATCAGAATAAATTAATGAAAAAACTAAAACTGCACCCAAGGTGTTTGAAAGTGAGTCTGAAACCAACACAGAATGGTTTGATCTCAGTTTCTCTGCAGCTCAGTTGCCCATCTGTGAAAGACAGAGAAGCTCCCTCGCTTCCTCCAGGCTTCGTGAAGACAAATTGCTGCCTGCGAATCCCCCAGGATTCACCTTAAGAGGTGATAAATAATTCTCTGTTCAGTGAGAGGCTGAGCAGAGCACTGAACGTGGAGGTCAGGATGGCACACTCTGGGGAGCTCCTCAGAGGGGCTCCATCGTCCCTGGGGTGATGTGGTCCTTGGGGCACTGCAGAGCTGGATCAAGTGATTAAAAGAATTCACTGATCTGCATGCATGGGCACAAAGAGAGAAAACAAAGGTTGTTTTATTTAATTCTACCTTTAGAAATAATTCCAGTACTTCCTAACTTTTAGATACTTAACTTTCCAGCTGTTATTTTAAAATGTCAAAGTCATTTGTGTGTGCATCTGTGTCGCTATCCCAAAGGAGAGACACACAACCAGTGAGAACTACCAGAGCAACTTGACCAACGATATTTTTTCCCAAGAGTAAAGAAATAAGAAAAGCAGGGCCTGCCATATCCCAGGCAGGGGTAAATGTTTCCTTCTAGGAAGAAAAGGCGAGGAGTGGCCAGGAGCAGGTTGCTGTGAAAGGTCATGGAGGCCTTTCCACTCCTGGCAGGACAGAGAGCACGCCAGCATGGATAACGTCAAAGAGAAAATAACAGTAGTTCAACAGCGTGCTGTGCAGTAATTTCAACAGTTCCAGTTTCTCTTCTCATCATTTATTTAAGACTGTGTCTAGACAGTGCATTACCATTCACAGAATTTATGACTAATGCCCTGAAAAGCAAAGATACCGGAATAATGTAAACACGGAAATCACCTAGAAGCCGTACAAATCCTTAAACGGTTTTAAATATTCTCCAATTAACTTTGACAGGGAAAAGTGTCAGGGTGACCACAGTATTTCATGGACAAGCTTGCCCAGAGTGCCCATCAACAGCATGGCAAGGGCAGGGTGGAAATTCTGCAGCTAAGCTTTACAAGGGACTTACAGATTTGTTCATGTTAGATGAAACAGAATCATCAACAGCTCTCAAGCCTAAAATATCTCTAGAGACGCTTTTAAAAACATAAAACTATACAGGGGAAAAAAAGATTTCAAGCATTACCAGATGCTTTTTTTTTTCCCCACACAAGAAGATGATCTTGATTTTCAGAGGTTCAGAAACACCTGAGATTCTTGTGCAAACAGCGACAACCACGGTGACTCTTCCACATTTAGCTGGCACAGCTCTTTCCTTGTACTACAGAACTAAAAATTCATTTTCTCTGGTTGCCTCTCAGTCTTGCCATTTGATACTTACAGGCACACATGTATGCACGTCTGTATATCCAAAAGACTTTACTGAAGTAATGTTTGTACCATAACTAAATGTACTGGCGATTTTCCCCAGTGTAGAGCTGACCTATTGGAAAACAGAGATGACCAACAGCAGGCCCTTTGCCAGTCTGACAAATCTGCTTGGACACACATAACCTGCAAGTCAAATTCTGCCTTTGCTGAGACACCACAACAGCCATGGAGCCAAACAAAAGCAGGATGCAGCAAATTAAGAATTATGCTTTAATTTCTCTTCTCTAGAAAATCATTTTAGGACCAAATAAAACACATCGACCATTTTTGTGTTCCCATCCTTCTGTTAAAATCCTGCTAGACAAAATATTCTACCTGTGACTGTGGAGAAAACGCCTGGGGAAAAAAACAGTTTGGAAGTTCTTTTTCCAATGCTCTGAAGCAACTGAAATGTGGGATGAACACATTGTTCTTGCTAGGTCCCATGACAGGACATATGGCTCATCCCCCCTCCTGCCACGTTATATGATCCGGTGCAGGAGCAGGTTTGGGGACATTCCCACAGATCTGAGTCACCCAAGTCTTATGACCCAAAACAAGGGCCAGGGCTGCAACAGGACCTTGCCTTTCAAGCTGCTGTTCCTGTGTGTGATTCTGTAAATGCCCTGGGCCTTACTGTAAAGTGGAAATAGAGAAAATGCAGTGTCATACTGAAAACAAGAGACAAAACTATATCCTGCAGAACTTTTCTGGATGACTGAACAGTTCAATGCTGGTTTAGATAATTCAAGATGCCTGTTCAGCTTAAAAGCATCTTAATTTATCCATTAGAAAAAGAAAGTTCATTTTCCCCAAGGAATCCCCTCCACCTATGTCTCAGGTTCTTATAAATGGGAATTTCTTGTTGACAACTGGTAACCCTGATGTGGGAAGGGGAAAAAGCTTCCATCTTGAGACAAAGATGATTAAGTCTTCCTGAGTAGAGCCTGATTAACACTCAGAAGTTAGATCAGATGCACCAAGAAGTTCACCAGTTTTCAGAGTTCCCACATACTCGTAGGTACCCAGGGAATTCCTAAGAAAATGGGCCCTAATGCAGTTTTCACTGGAAAACATCTGGTACCAAGTTGCCCTGAAGTCACAGGTTGTTTTAAATTTGAACCAAAATTGGGTTTGCATCCTGGGAACAGACCCTGCTCCACCTCAAAGGAGATGTTGTCCCAGGTGCATCCTGAATTAGTTTTGAGGAGAAAGCCCCTGGTGTAAATGCAGGCAGGCTCAGAGCAGACACTGCACCAGGCACTGAATTATTGCTCTTGGCCAGGGGTATGGGCCTGAATATGGACAGGTAATGAGCCCTTGGAGGGGTAACAAGCAGGTTACCCCTCAGGCTCCCCTGGAAGTTTAGTGAATTTGTGACTAGGCATGGCAAAGAGCACGAATCAGGAGCTTTAATCTGCCATGTCTACTCCTTGCCATGTTGGACAAAGTTTGCTGCACATTTTTGCAGACTCACTCATTTCAGTGAACAGGAACCTATGGCCCAGAACTGAATTAAGCCTTTACACATCTCAGCTGAAGTGAATCTTCTTCCCTAAGAAGCATTTATTTCCTCTCTCAATCTGAACTAAAACTTACCTAGAGAGCAGTAGAGTCCAACTTGTTCATATCCTTCACAGCAATCTGTGAGAGTGATGGTTTCAGGGAGTTCAACCCTGTGAAACTGTGTTCTGTAGTGTGTCTGGGGACACACCATCCACGGGATCCACCCTCCACAGGATGTGTTCTTCTCACAGGACTTTTGGTAGGCAACCATTTTGAACACACTTTTGGTCAGGGTGTAGTTGCACAGGTGGTACCCCAGCAAAGAGAGGCCTTTTTCTAAGGAAAGAAAGGGATCAGCATTAAGTTGTCACCCTGGAGCAGAAGTTCCCTGCAGTATCCAGTTAAAAACAGCGTCATGGGAAAGCAGTGACAGAACCAACACAGATGAATGATTTCCAGGAAGGCTGATTTTGGGAAGAACATCTCTTCAAAAAACAGACACGAGAAAGAATTGGTAGCGACTGCTTGTCATAGGCATCACTTTGGTCATGAAAGGACGAAGATTGGCAGAAAATTCAAAGAGTTCTTGGTGTCTTCAGGTGCGAGGCAGAAAAAGGGCAATTTAACTCAAGTTAATATTAAGGAAATTTACATATGTTAATATAAATTAACAGTAGAGCACAATAGGCACTTCCAGGGCAGAGTCATCCAAGTATTTTAAATGCCCACTCCAGCCTCATCCCTCTCCACTGACTGTAAAGGGAACAAAGGGCGAGGAACTCATGGGCAGATGAATCACAGTAGATGTCTGGAATAAGACATCCTTCAGACATCACCCTAGGCTAAAATTGGCTACTCATACATCACCGGGAAGCACTTCCAGGTATCTGACACAAAAGGTATTCCTGGAGATCCTATGCTGCCTCTCTGCATTTGCAGCAGACCTTGTTGATCAGGCCACTGGAAACATGCAGTGGTTCACTGACTTGACTATAAACAAAGTCAGTGACAAGGTCATTAACTGCATCATTTCACTCAGCTTCCAGAGCTCTGAAACCGTTTGTGATGAGGAGAGAACTTGTTGCATGCTTTACTTGAAACTGAAATACTTCAGCAGGAACAGGAAAAAGACACCGACACCAAACAACACAAAGAAACCCCAACAACAGCAACAAAACCAGATGGAGTTCAAGAATTAGCAGTAAGCAACCTACTGTCATGTCCCAGACATCAGGCTGGCTCCTAATGAGATGTTAGAGAAGCCAGAGGGGCTGAGTCACCCTGTGTCCCATTTGGGAAACAGATCGGACAGAATTAAAATGCCTGTATCATCCTCCAGCCAAAGCAGAGGAAACTTTAATAAGGATAAATATGAATTAGCTGCAGAGATTCAAATATAGCAGGACTGTTTTTTTCTGAGACCTCTGAGGGCACCAGGGTCAGCCAACAGTCAGAGTGAAGCTAACACAATAGACACAACAGGCATACAATTAAAATATTTACAGTTTATCTTATTTGTACAACTTATCTCCTGCCTGGAAAGATGAAATGTTAAAAACAATTCAAGAAGGAAAAAAAAAAGGAATTGTCAGGCTTTTAGGAATCCTGTGCTTTTATCACATTTCGCTTTCCAGCTAAACAAAAGACATTTGTGCACTTTGAGCAGGACTAGGAAAAGAGGACAGGACAATCCATTTGTAGTGCTGGGACAGTCCAGAAGAAAACATGGAACAGACAGGGTGCCTAGATGTGGCCCCTGGAAGCCCAGCCCTGCCCTGCCTCGCTCCTCTGTGCCTTCCTCCTGCAGCAAAAGGCAGAGTTTGATGCTGGTTGTGCTCCAGGGAGTGCGTGTGAGAGCCAGGGACCTCCCAGCAGGCTCCAGCCACTCTGTGCTGCTGCTTGGAGCAGGTCAGCAGGAAAATATTGAGAGTGAGGACATAGCTGGAAACCCCAGTCCCTGCTTCTTCCTCCTGCCCAGCCTCCAGCAGGGCACCTCTGTGTCCGGTCCCCGAAGCTCTGGGGACAGAAATGGTCTTCACATCCCTGAAAGGCACCAGGGCTGCTCTTTGTCCCTAAGGAGGGAGTGGAAGGAGGGGGTCGAGAGGGGCAGGAAGACACCCAGGCTGTCTCAAAGCCTGGCTCAAGCCCACACCCTGCCTGAGCCAGGAGAGGATCCCAAAGCTGGGATGGAGTTCTGACCAGGGCACGGCTGTGCAGGACGAGATGGAAGAGAAGCCAGAGAAAGCAAAGAGGCCTCTCCCTCTGGTTAACTTTAGGATAACTCTCTGGGAGAAGGGGAAAGGAAAACAAACGTGGGTTCTGGAGCAGAAATCAGGGATCAAGGACTGCTTTTTATTCAATGCATTTGACCCATTAACACCTCACATGAGGCACAAGTGCCTGACAAGAAACAGGCAGCTGTCATTGCATTTTGGAAAGCATTCCCTTGCCGTGTGTTAAGACTGCTCCAATACCTTTCTCTGCAAAGGCTTCTAGGCATGTAGGTGTGGGGAGGAAAAAAATCATGCTTCAGCTTCTGTATTTCGTTTTTTTTAAATTAGTTTATAACTTGAATGGCTAAATAACCAGAGTGGAATGGAAATAATACCGAAATAATTTTGGTTATAGCCTTTCTCTGGAGAAAGTGCACAAACATCTGTTGTGACCAGGGAAGGAGGAAAGGGTAGGACAAATTTTGTTCTTTGAAAATGAGAAAGAGAAACTCCTGTATTAAGGAATCAGATTGTTATAATATAAAATCACGTTAGAGCAGAGTAGGGCAGGTGAGAAGGAAGAGCCTTGTTCCTCATCCCTATGATCCCTCCATTTCTCCAGAGCTCACGGATAGCCTGGCAAGAGCAAAGCAGGGACTGAAAGGGAAAAACTGAATAAGGAGAGCACTGAGGATTCATGTTGTCCATGCAGAGCTGAGGCTGCAGCGAGGACGTAGCACTGGAAAGTTAAAAATTCCAGTGTCAGCTGAGCTGGCTTAGTCTCTACAGCAATGTGCAACATAAATACAGGTATGAAACTGAGAATAAGATGGTGTAGAATTAGACACAGTTTATAATTGGAAGCTACAGCTGTCAGAGCAGATATGAAGTCATATTTCAAACTTAAACATTGATACTAGGTATATATATATATATATATATATGTATGTATGTATGTATGTATGTACACACACTAGGTATAGAATGAAGCTGCCAAAGCCCAAAGAGAAGCTTTGAAATGAGGCTGTGGTGGTACAAAAAGACGCCCTCAGTGAAAGAATTTGGACTGAAGGTGGCAGGGAAAGGTGCAGCACCATCCATCACTTCCATACCGCTCAAAACAAGCTTTGACACTCACAGGTCAATTATTGTGCTGACAGCAGTTTGCTCCTGAGCAATGTGGCTTGGATCAATTTGGGCTCTTTAGCAAATTGGCTTTCTGTTCTCATCACTCCCATCTATGGGATTATGGCACAATCAAATGGAATTAAAATGCACTGGCTGTTGTTTCCAGAGGCTCAAAGCTGGAGTCAATGGCACAGCAGAAGGCAGCCACCTGCCATTAGTATGGATATGTTACACCTATAATCCTATAATTTCTGGATTTTAGGATTTTATCTCAGAAACCACCAGCTTTCAGCACCATCAGGGAAATTATTTTTTTTTTTTTATGTTAAGCAAGAGCATAAACAATGGAAGCAAACCCTTTATTAATAGAAACAAAAACTTAGAGGAAAGCCTGGGAGCAAAGGCTCCATAGCACTCAAGGCTCCTTAGAACTCAAGGTTAAACCCAAATCAGAACTGAGAGCATGATCAAAAAACAGCAGTAAAGAATGTTTCACAGCATTTGTGCCACAGACAGAGCTGCAATTCTGGAAACTTCACCACTCAGGAGCCACTGGGTGCTGGGATCTGCAAAATCTTTTCTCGCTGGAGAGCAGCAAGACTGAAAGATAAGCCCCTTTCTTGTCTTGACATAACCTTAAAAATGATCTTTTGGAACAGGCTCATGGAGGGCATTCAAGCTCAGTTTTGAAATGCAAATGCTCCAAAACATGAAAAAAAATGGATCACGGGCTTGATTTTTCTACAAATTCCAAATTTTAAATCCAACACCATTTACTTTAAATGGTACTGGAATGGGAATTCTGTTGGCCCTAATCTCTACAAATCTCTTTTCAGCTGTGGCTCTGACAGAATAACAGAAAAGTCTACAAGGTTCTAAGAAATGTGGCTTATATTTAACAGAGACTCACAAAATCACTTAAGTAAAGAAAAACAACAATGAGCAGCCAAAAATCACAGAACTTTCTCATCTAAATAAATCAAACCAGAAATGAAGAGTAAAGTAGGAGTTCATTTAGCAGTTACAATTGGGTTAGGGTTTTTCAAAATTACAGCCCATACCACAGATGAAATTTGAGTGTGTCTTCTACAGCCTCATTTTATGCATCTCCAGGAATTTGCCAGGCACATTACTACATCATTTCCCACTAAAGCTTATTTGAGAGACAATTTTCATAAAAATTTGCACATTGCTGAAGAAAAAGCAGAAATTCTACTTGTTCATTTCTGGCACAAAGGAAATGACAAGGATTTTGCCTGGGGATGAAAGGCTGGGGACAAAGGTTGCGTTTTTGCTTGGTTGTATTTTCTCTGTTTAATTATCGACAGAGGATTCTTAAATGGTCATTGAGACCTTGCCAGTTTTCTGCAGAATGGCCACCTTGGCTGCTTTATTTTTAAAAAAAATAAGAGCTATCCCACACCCAAATTAAGCTGTCCTCTGGCCAGGTTTGCATCACTCACCTGTAATTTCATCTCCTCTTCCCCGCCGTGAGGCTGCCCAGAGGATGAGAACAGAAATAAGAGCGATCCTGGGCATTGTAGGGCCCATCCTGGAAAAACCTTTCTTATCCCTTTGTTTCCAAGGTGGCAGAGCTTGGCTGTCCTTACACGTAGGCTTTTGGATTAGAGAAAAGGGTGCTCTGGGTTTTTTACCTGTTGCAGGGTGGTGATAACTGCTGGCAACAGAAACAAAAAGGTTCCACTGGGAATTTTGCTGGTTCTCTCTCCTTCATGTCCTCTCTGGGGAATCTGTCTCTTCTGCCTGTTCAGCTTGGCTCCCTGGCCTGACTTTGAGAAAAAAGAGGTTTTAAAACTGCTGGTTTAGCCCCCGTTTATCCTCCAGAGCACTTATTCCCTCTCACACCTTAAACACTCAACGTTTTGGAGCCAGATTTATGCACCTCAAACGTCAGGTATCTAAATCGTGAATTTTGTTTCTGTCCACACATGAGGTGTGTTTCTGTCCACACATCAGGCTTACTTTGAAGGTCTTTAACTCTGTACCTTGAAAGCCAACTAAGAGTAAAAGCAAATATCTACGCCAGTGTTTATTCCTGAGTTTGAGCTGTTTCACCAGTTGCTTTCATTGTGCCCCTCCTCTCACTGCAATTCCAGCACCTCCTAAGCCAGAACAATGCCAGGCAATCAAGAACCTCGTTCAGCAGGGCATGAATCAGGCCTGAGAAACCAAAAATCCTCTTCTTTTCATTGTCTAAATAATCAAGGCACATTCCCAAGACAGATGTGCCCCCAGCATTACAACACACGACAATAACTCCAGTTGATGTCACTTGGCTCACGCAAAGACAAGGAGCGAACAGGGGATGATATTTTATGAGGAGCTGACACTAAAGGATAGAAAATCACAGGTACAGCTCTTGGAGCTGAGGCAATATGTTCAGAGAAGCACTTAAATACGTATCACAGTGTTGTAGGCAGTTTCACGTGGATAAAGGGGATCTGGAACCACAGAGCCTCTCATTTTTGTGTCTCCTACATTCAGGTAGGAGAGCTGGAAAAATGTGTAGCATCGAGGCACTTGTGAGCTGTTCTTCTGCACTGGAAAATCAAATATCAAGCTTATCAAGAGGAAAAGAAAATTAAAAGGAAGAAAAACAAAGGAAAATTAAAACTTGCCCAGAAAAAAAAAAGAAAAAAAAAAAAAAGAAGAAAATCAGTATTGTAAAATGCTTCAATAAAAATAATTTTCAAAAAACTTTTTGAAAGAATTTATTTGGAAACATTTCTGCTCTGTCTAAGGAGAATATGCAACTTAGCACCAGGATGTCTTGCCAGGCTGTATCCACAGATGCACCACTTACATCTCCTATCAGGGAGGCAACAAGGAGCCCCTGGCTGTTGGCTGGGCAGAGGATGCCATCTGACTTAAAAAGCCCACTAATAAAAAAATAATCACAAAAAAGAGGACTTCAATGTTCAAATAGAAATATTTCTCTTCATGGTCTGTATTATTTTTAATTTTTTTTTTTGAGCTATCTAAATTTCCGGGGAAAATACCTTGATTGAAATTTTTTGGCCAGCACTGACAAATACCAGTTCTTTAGCCCCTAGAAATTACTTGGTCCCTCCTATACAAAAGTATATGTCTTGTCTGATCTTAGATATAGGTAGTGCCAGACTGGCATGTGAATTGGATTGCATCTGAGTTGGAACTCCATTGCAGTAGTGAATTAAATGGTTCCTAAATACAGAATGTGCAGAAACCTCTTTCAAATAAAAATTTGAGAAAACTCGGTGGCTGGTTAATCCAAACAAGAAATGGATACAGAAATCATGTGTATTTCAGGATTTACCTCACAATTTGCAAGGTCTGTGAGGTTCTGATTTATATCTGCATTATTGCTTTAGTTTCAATGATTTAGACTCACAGCCATTTAGTTTTTAGCAACGCAGACACTGGAAAAGACCGCTCAGGTAATTCAGGATACATCCTGTGTCCTGTCCAGCCCTTTTCACATCTTCCAGCCACATTCTTGTCCTGTGTTAATTGCAGCAAGTTTAAGATGATGCTCTGCATTCCCTTCACCAGTGCTTGCTCTTCATACTACTGTGATGAGTTGCACTTGCTCAGCACAAGCCAACAGAGTTTCCTGCAGGGAAATTACAGACTCATTGATATTTTGGATAACTGACCATCTGTATATGCATAGATGATTGCATGTAACTACATTGTTAGTAACAATCATTGTATTTCATTGACAAATTTTGGTCTTTTCTCCCTTATTCCTTTCATGTAGGTGGTGTCTGTTTCCCAGGGAACAAGCGACAGGACAAGAAATGGTCTCAAGCTGCTCCACAGGAGGTTCAGGTTGGACACCAGGAAGAATTTATTCACTGAAAGAGTTGTCAAGCTTTGGAAGGGGCTGCCAGGGAGGTGTGGAGTCCCCGTCCCTGGAGGTGGCCAAGGAATGAGGACGTGGCACTCAGTGCTCTGGGCTGGGGACAAGGTGGGGATCAGTCAAAAGTTGCATTTGATGACCTCAGAGGTCTTTTCCAGCCTAAATGATTCTGTGATTCTGTCTTAGGACTCCAGCAGATTTGCCCACCCTCTCTTTGGTGGTGAGGAAGGACAGTGGAGAGAGGAACGGAGAAGGAGATGTTCAGTGGAATAAAAGCCCTGGATGTGTGGTGCTGGTGGTGAGCTGGACTCCAGCCTGGAAGGAGCTCATCCCAGTCCTCCTGGCACAGTCACCTGGAGCCGACCAGTTCTCCTGGCTCTGTTGTTTATACTTTCTGCAGTTACATTTCTAACGTTTAAACCGATCTAAAGTTTGCAGTTTATGCAAGGAAGGGCTGTGCCAATAAAAGCCACATCAAAAGCCATTTGTGGATAATGTTACAGGATCAAGAAGCAGATTTTTAGAGATGGGATTTGGCTCTCCTAGACTGTACTAGCAGTAATTGAAATATTGTGGCTGACAGCAGGCTTTCTCATCGTTCTTTTTAGGCATTTATTGCTTTAGACAGATACACTTCTGATTTAATTAGTCACTTAGAAGATCCTGCTCTTCTCTGAGCAAGGGGTTTGACACAGAAAGGTCATTGCTGGAACATTTCTTTCTTGCTTTGTATTATTTTGTCTATAAAGCAATCATTATTTCAGATGCAGAAAATGGTCCTGACATTTCAAGCCAGGCTGATCTGCATGAGGGGAACAGGGCTCATTGGGAATATATATTTGAGGAATATATCACTGGGAATATAACAAAAACTGTGCTTCAGAAGCCAGCACATCTTCCTGGAGATGAATAGGATCTAAAGCTTGAGAACCATTAAATCATTTAACCCAGAATCACAGAACCACAGAATGACTTGGACTGGAAGGAACCTTAAAGATCCCCCAGTTCCAAACCCCTGCCGTAGGCAGGGACACCTCCCACTACGCCAGACTGCTCCCAGCCCCATCCAACCTGGCCGCGGACACTTCCAGGAATGGGGCATCCACAACTTCTCTGGGCAACCTGTGCCTGGGCCTCACCACCCTCACAGGGAAGAATTTATTCCATATATCTAATTGAAACCTGCCCTCCTTCAGTTTAAAAACATTGCCCTTTCCCCCTCACCATTTGGCCATATAAAAAGTCCCTTTCTCTCCTTTTTATGCATCCTCTTCAGTCACTGGAAGGGGCTCTAAGGTCTCCCTGAAGCCTTGTTTTCTCCAGGATGAACAACCCCAGCTCTCTCAGACTGTCCTCACAGCAGAGGTGTTCCAGCTTTCTGATCATCTTCGTGGCCTCCTCTGGATACACCCTGAAAGATCCACATCCTTCTTACGTTGTGCACCCCAGAGCTGGATGCAGCATTCCAGGTGGGGTCTCACCAGGGCAGAGAAGAGGGGCAGAACCACCTCCCTCGACCTTCTGGCCACTCAAAATCCTGTCAAAGTCAGCTGTCAGTAAATACCCAGATACTTCACCCAGACTCCCACAGTTTCAGCCTGTCAGTCTGAAAAAGTCTAGGCTATGGCCACAGCAGACTGTGGGAATGGATGGAGGTGCCACCAGTCCTGCAGATCTCACTGTGGAAATGAACAAATCCAGGACAGGAAGGCAAAGGCAAAACCACGCTGCCAATGAAGGTGACAAGAAATTCAGATGAGACCTGATTTCCATCTGCTTTCTGCCCCATGACTGCCTTTCCTGGTGCCCAGTGAATTTTGTCTCACCATCAGGGCAGTCTGAAAAACTGCTCCTGCTGTGGTATTTCAGATGTTTAGCAAGGGTTGAGCTCAAGCCAGTCTTTCCCTTAGTGGGGCAGTGAAAGGGTTTCTTTCCACTTCTACATTCCTAAACTTCATGAAACTGCAGAAACTTAATTGTCCTTGAGCCTGCAGCTGATCTGTCAAAACTGGCTTAAATCAATCAGCAAGGCCAATAGATCCTAGAAGAGAGGAACAGGCTGACTTAGCCAGAAATAACTTTTTTTGCAGCCAAATAAAAAAAATAAATCATTCCTGCCATCAGGATAAAAACCCATTCCTGCTTCTGAAAATGAATACATATAATGGACACCTTAATGTCTACTCCCCACAGAGAACAGAATTTCTCAGGAACTATTCAGCTCTCAGAGTTAAAATGCTTGTCTGTGATTCCAGGGACTTGAATTCCCTGCCACTGCCACAGAGCTCGTGTGCTGTGAGTCACACAGGTCAAATTTGTCACTGCAAGGAACCCATGGGGATGGAAGTGGGCAGAAATCCCAGTATTTCAGACCTTGTAAGAGTCACAGCTACAGTACTATAAATGTGCTTTCACTTATGTTACCTGAGAAGAAAGTGGAATAGAAAAAGCAGTTTTTCCAGTGTATTTTAGGTCTATGTTAGGATGGACACAGCTAAACTGGCAATTTTTGAAGGGGTCATTGTTTCCCTGAGTTTCAGGCATCCAAAAAGTGGAATAGTAGCACTTGTGTTTTTCACTGTTGCATTTCAGAGAAGAAAGCATTAAAATGAAGGGACATACACAAATGACAGTAAAAAAAAAACCAAAAAAACCAAGTCACTGACAGCCCTAAGAGCTCATTAACTGAACTGTGCAGGCAGAACAATCCCTGACAGCAGCCAGTGATTTGTTCTGTCTCACCAACAAACCGTTCCTCAGGAAAATCTTTGGGTTTTGTGTTTTTTTCTCCCTGAACACGCACAAACTGCTTCAAAGTGACTCATGAGGAAAAAGTTCTTATTGGTAACAGGAGGAAAAAATATGAGTCAGGCAGAGGTCAGGCTGAACCCCTGCCTGGCCCCGCTCTGCTCCTCTGGCAGAGGAGGTTGAGCAATCCCAGCACAGGGAAGCTCTTGTTCTCTCCGGCACTTCGAGGGCAGGGTCCCATCCCCAACAGGAGCTGGGCACCAGATGAGCCTTGATCACACCTCAGGCATGAGTTGAGCACCAGATGAGCCTTGCTCACACCTCATCCGTGATTTAGCGGCGCTGCAGGGGAGTAAATCCCATCGGAGACATTTCGTAATCTACTTCTTGTTTTTAGCCCTAAAACCAGGCGTGTTTGAGGGGGAGCAGCCTGGGGGGTGGGAATTGCCCTTTGCTATGGAGGTTGACTTGGATGAAGAGTCAGAGGGTCTCCTGGTTGGCATTCCACATGGGTTACAAGGGCCAACCCACCTGAAGGTCCCATTCAGGAGGGGCTCTGGCCTGTGTCAGCACCTGCTGATGGCACTGAGCCCCTCCTCGCTGTGCCTCGCTGGCTGAGCCATCAGATCCCTGCAGCAAAGCTTTGGGAATGCTGCACTGACACCAATCCCACACTTCCTTGCTCACCTGATGGATGCCACAGGGCTCAAGAACAGCAAACCCCAGTGACCAGCCCAAAGATCTGGCCCAGCTTCACTGGCTGGTGCCCTTGCTGCTGCCTGTAACCTGTTTTTGACTGAAGGCACCTGCTGCTCCTCTTGGAACAAGGATGACTTCACCTTTTTTATCCCTCCAAATCCCATCTGACATACAGCTGAGATATGGGAAGGACAGAGGACTGTGCATGCAACTGGAAATTCCACTCATGAATGCATCTCTTGCACACAGATGCAAAACCTGCCTCTGATCAGCAGATTTGAAGCACAGAATAAACCAACCAAAACACCAAATCTGCTTTTTGCTGTTGGTCAACATAAAATTTAACCCTCACTGCCAGCTAAGAGTTACAGAGACATAGACACAGACCCAAGTACACCTTTCTGATGAGAGAATTTCCTAAGTTGTTTCAGAAGCGAATCTATACCCTAAACCCCAGAACTCGTTTCACAATTTGTGTCAGAGCTCCTATGTATGCATTAAATTTAAATGTTTATAGGAAACTTCTCACCTCTGAAGGACCTAAAGGCACATTGTTGTGTGTGCTCCTGAGCCAGCTCAATTAAAAGCAGAGCAGCCCATGAAGGAGGAGGAGCCTTTCAAAGCAGAAACACTGGATTTAGGGAACCTAAGATACAACAAGGTATGGGATGGCATCCTGCTCCTACTGTGTGAATACTGAGTAAGGAATTCAGTAAGGTTTGCAAAAGACCAGCACATTTTGTCCTGGTTAGAAGATACAAACACTTAAATAGATCTGTTTAGAAGAGGGAACAAAGGAAGTTGTTTGGGGGAGGTGTATTGTTTCCTTTTTCCTCCCTGTTAAGACCTGTAATTGTGACTAACCCAGAACAAATACTGGATTACTCAGTGCAGAGGAGGTGGGGAGCTTTGTAAGTGGGCAGAAAATCATCAGATGACTGAAACAACAAATTATTAAAACCAATATGAAATGGAAGTTTGAAGTACAGGGAAACTTGGGCTGCAAGAATAAGAATACATGTTTTAATATTTCTGCCAAAATGTAATGGCCAGACAAGTTATGAACCCAAACCCGTGTCTCTGAGGGGATTCTGAACAAACAGAAAATTCACTGGTGGTTTCATAGATTTCACTGTAGATAGTGAGGAAATGCTTTTCTTTTTTCTTCTCTTTTTTTGAAAGAAAATCCTGGCTGGCTGACAAGTGCAACTGTTGCTTTGAAATTTAATT
>VZTJ01005047.1:260303-275632 GCA_013397795.1 Orthonyx spaldingii
CCATTAAAATCAAAGCATCTCTGGGTTTTCCACGGCCTTGTTCATACCCTTCCCCCAAATAAAGACTGCAGACTCCTTGTCAGAACCCCAGCACCAGGTGTCTGTCAGGAGCAAGCCAAGTCTGAACAAAAATCCCGCCTTGCCCAGAAGGCAGTGCCGGGCTCATCCGCCCTCGGAATTGCTCAGCAGCAGGAGCAGCTCCTGCTGCAGCTCTGACTCTGCGTTTTGACACGTGGGCATTTGCCAGGGTTTCACCCACCCAGTCACTCTGAAGCATCTGTTGAGCTGAAGCTGCTGCTGGAACGGAGGAGGGCAGAGCTCCAGCTCGCACAGGGTTCATTCCACCAGCAGGGTTTATTCCATCAGCGGGGTTTATTCCATCAGCAGGGTTTATTCCATCAGCAGGGTTTATTCCATCAGCCCTGTGAATTCAGCAATGGCAGAGTGCAAGTCCAATATTGGCCCACAACTCTCTCACAAAGGGGGCACCTCCGGGACTGTGCAGCTCCATCCTCGCAGCAGGAGGTTCACACCACACTGGGGAAGAGCCTCTGCCTCCCAGGAGCTCCTCAGCACTGATATTTCCAGTTCTGACAGCAGGAAAATTCCTGGAAATCTTTCCACACCCTCTCCAAGGAGCAGCCCCTGCCTCAGTTAGACACAGCACTGTTGGATTTCCCAGGTACTCAGGAAAAGAAAATTATTCCCACCTCCTAACAGCATCAAATGCTGGCACAAACTCTGACAGTTTCTTTATGATACCAGAGCACTGCAAGGAGAAGTAGAAATGTAAATGCTTTGGAATAAAGATTAGATATTGCATCACTGGCTTGGTGATCGAAGAAACCATTGATCACCTTCTTTGCAAACCTAATGGGGAAAAAGGAGAGATACCTGGCAAGGAAGTTCCATGTTTGGAGCACAAAGAAACTTCACACCAGGTTTTGGCATTCTCAGGTGAACAGAAATATGTGGTCATGCACTGTAAAACAGGAGGAAAATAATTTTCATTATTTTTCTCTCCACAAAAACCACAATTAAAGTTATCTCACTCTATTTAACTAAAATAAAATTTTAAAAATCCCACAACAAAACATATTTTCCCAGATATTGAGAGCTGATATTTAAAGCTCGCAAAGAGATGATTTTCAAAATGTTTATTGGCTTGAGAAAGCACTGGGTTATTTACTGAATCTGTTCTGCACCCTTAATTAGCACAAATGCCAGTAGGGAAACTTCCTGTGTGCTTTCTCCCATGCTGACCTTCTGCATGAGAAAAAATCCCCAGTGAAAACAGATTTTAATTCCCTCCTTCAAATCAAACATCTGGCTTTGGTTAAGGAGGCACACAACCCTGTCCTTTGTGATATTTGGACTGCAAGAGCTCTGGGGCAGGGAGGATTTTCTTTGTTATTTGCTGCTGAAAATGACAGGAATTTGGGTTTATGGATACAATAATGCCAATACTGCCGCTGAAGGATGATGAGAACATCACTGTTGTTGTGATTAACATTCGTTGATCACTAAAATGCCAAGTATGAATATCAGCACACATATTTCATCACTCTCCATCTCTGCAATTAGTTTCTGTCCTATTCTAAAAACTACTCAGTATTGCCCTATGTGAAAGACAGAGGTCACAAACTGATCTAATGCCTCAAATTCTTATGGAAAGGTGGAAGCCAAGGGTGTGTCAGCCTCCTCCAAAAGGCAGCATTGCTGATTTAATTACCTGAATCGGTTAAATCAGCTTAATGAGAGATAAGAGAACGCGTGTGCATGTCTTAAAATGTGGGAGGCAAACGAAATAAGTTTGCGTGTACCACATTTTTGTTTGGTTCACTGTTCTTCTCAGAGATCTGATGGGATGGATGGACTGGGACCCACTGGCAAAGTCACAAAAGGCTTTAGGACAAGTCTACAAAGCTTCCATGCCTTTGCTGCAATTTATTTCTTAAATAAGAATGCAAAAGCTTGGCTGATGATGAGGATAAATGAACACTTAGAAATGTCCCTGTTTATAACCAAAAGGAAAAACATTGAAGGGCAACATTATTCTCTGCTGCAAAAGATCTGGATTTGATAGACCTTGTCCTTCCAGCAACAAAAGGGACAAAAATACCTAAGACAACTTTAGGCACTGGAAAAGTTCACAGGATGAGCCCTGAGGGCTTATAAACAGCAACAGATGGGTAGAACCTTAATCACCAGCCTGAGAAAATCACCCTGATGTCAGTGCCGGTATTTGGTGCTTCCTCAGGATGTGGCGAAGATGTTTCCTTACCAGCAAGGTGGAAACCTCACGCTGTGGAAGGACACAGAAAAATATCCTCGTGGTAACAAGGATATTCTTTATGGATGGCAAGGGTTCAGTAAGAAAGGATTTATCATGTGATCCACAACCAAAGCAACATTTCCATGGCAAAACCGGCAGGGCTGAGGCAGTTTTGCACTCTGAAGAGCTGCAGCAAGTGCCAGGAAGCAGCCAAAACTTCAGCAAACCACCTGGAGTTTAATGCAGAACAAAGGATGATGCACACCTGAAAAAACCTGTGCAATTCTCTGATCCTTGAGGCAGAGAAAGGAAGGATTAGTCAGAACAGTTTTGCTTGTCAGCTGCTGCTGAAACACCCTCCAAGGCAGACATGATCAAGAGTAGGCAAAGTCAAATTCCACTGTTGTATTCCCTTTCCTTCTGCTGCACCACCAACAAAAACGGGAAGCCCAGCTTCTTTTTTTAAAAGCAACCATCCACTTTTTGAAGAATCATGTGCCTACATTATGCAACTACCTAGTCCCTAACAAAATGGGCTGGTTTTCAGTCTAGAGTTGTCTAAAAATAAATTTGTTTTCCCAAAAGGGCAAGGGTTATGCACATAACTCAGTGTCCACTTGGAAAATCTCTTCCGCATTCCTACGAGCAGCACTAATGATTATCTAAACAGAACGAACTTTTTCATCTAATTTGCTTTTTAGTCCTCTTCTGTCTTCCCCCTTTTTACATTTCTATCAGTCTGAATATTAAATGCAGGTTAATGTTTTGCTTAGGTTTGTTCCTTAACATGTCTCTGCCATTACAGACATTTATTTTTATATACATGCATGATTATTTGTGTTCATATATACACACACAAACATATGTGCTTTGCATATATAAACAAATACATACAGGCACAAAAAACCCACATAAGTGGATAAACACGTTCATGCAAAGACACAACTCTTGCAAGAGGGATTGTGTTTGATTCAACACTATTAATATTTAAATTTAGTGTGATGGAACTGTATCAACCTGTTAAAACTTGAGCTTGCAAACCCCATTTTTCAACCACGATTATTACACTCTTTAAGCATCACATTTTTTTACAGAAAGCAAATGTGATAAGGATGAAAAAAAAAAAAAAGAAAAAAATAGAAATAGGGGTTGTAACTGTGTGCAATCCATGAGGAGGAAAATGCTCCCTGCACTTGGGTGCTTGAGCTGGATGTTGTAAGCACCCTCTAGAAGCTTTTATCTATCAGTTTACTTTAAGCCTCTATCCTTAACAAGTCTTTACATGTGCATCATAAAGGCAAGTCCCATAGCACCTTATTAAGTTGTTTATTCTTTCCAGCCCTCTGCATTCAAAGCTAAATCACATTATGCAATTAGCTGAGATAAAAACAAATGAAACTTATTCTGTTTTCCTGTGTTGAAGGAGCAGTTCAAAATCCGTCCTCTTCAAAAAGCATTTAACAGACTGAGTTAGAGTCAGTTTGATGTCTGAATTATTTTTCCTGTACCATGAAAAGCAGCTGCTGCTGAAGTTGTGCTTAAAACCATCAAGATGCTGCAAAAAAAATCTGTGACTCGAACAGTGAATTTTAATGATTTCAACAACTTCATCACCTTTCCCACAAGAAGAAAAGAATTAATTACTTTTAAGATGTAGGAGTGACAGGGTGGTCTTGACATGCCACAAAGTTCAACTGGTTGCATATTAATAATTTTTTTCCTTTGAAAAGCTTTGCCTCCAAATTTCAGCGTTCAAGTGATTCAATTATTAGAAACTTCTGCTGGCAAGCAAAGGGCAGCACATTTCTGCTGGGCTACATGACACTCATCTGTATGGGAAGAGGAAAGAGACAGTTACCATGTAAACAAAAGAAAAACAAGAACAAAATCTCACTGGCTCTGTTGAGCTCATCACCAGCCAAGCCTAATTCTGATCAGCTCTCCCTTCATCAGCAGGATCCTCTCCAATGGAACTGACCATAAAAGGAGATTTGGGGGTTACAGTTATCACAGGGATTGACCAAATGTTAAAATACCAGTGGAGACAAGAAACTCGGAGTATTTCAACTGTTGATTTTAACAGGCATTTGCTTTCTAAATGTGTAATAGGTGGCTGTCATCAGAACAGCTCTGCATGATTTATTTCATGACCTTCTTCGTGGAATCAGTTCATACCAGCCTCTTTCCAGTGTTAATGTATTCCCCCAAAAATGCAGGCTGGGTCTATCCCAGGTCATAGAAAAAACTTAGCCCAGCTCAAGAAACCATGGAGGTGTCTGTCCCCTTCTTAGCAGTATACTCCAGGAGAAAAAAAAAAAATTCAATTTATCTTTTTTGTTGCTGGGGCTTAATTCAGTCACAAAAATATTCCAGTCCTACAAGTGCTAGCAGATACTGTTGTTTAGAAGGGAATCCAGCAGCTTACTTGCCTGAAGGGTATTATGAAATTCTGGTCTTCAGATTCTTCTCTCAAGCACAGAACATCATGGGTGAATAACATTCCCTTTAAACTATACCAAACATACTGCATGGTTAATAAAATGTCATCTAGAAACACATTAGAAAATTCCTTAGCCCTCTGTGAAGAAAATGGGAATAGATTTTTGCTTGCCATGTGAAGACAGGATTATTAAAAAAGGAGTACATAAAAATCAACTAAAATTTAAATTATGCTATAATAAGGTCTTTAGAGTAAGTTCAAACTAATTCCCACTGAAAATAAGTGGGATGAATTGAGAAAACACAAGTCTCTGGGTAAATATTTCTGGAAATATAGAAGGAGGAATGGAAACTTGGTCATAAATTTGCCAAGATGAATAGAAGGAGTCATTAGTGTTTGCTCTCTCTGTATGAGCCATGGGTTCTTCCTCTTGGGGGAATCACAGTGGAAAACTGTAAACAATTTTTTCTGCACAGCATCATAAAACAAACTCCCAGCTCTGTATTCAGTGCCAGAGACATTGCCAGGCAACAGCAAATTATTGCTATATCTTGAGAGAATGCCCTGAATTTATTATTTTTAGGTCATCCGTAGTGACACCACACTAAGTTTCGCCCAGGTTTTATTCCAGTGAGGCCGATCTTGAAGTTAAACAGATGTCCAGAAATTTCAGCAGTTTAAGAAACTCCAATCTCTTCAGTCCACCAAACTCTGCAGCTATTGAGTGACAACAATCAGTAGGCAGCTTAGCAGGAATTAAGAGTTTGGCTGTGCTCACTCAACATTACCCTGGAATACGACCTGAGCATTACCTGAAGAGCTGCCCCATTTGGAGCTTCCAGGAGATCTGCGGAGGGAAATTCCCTGCTCAGATTTTCCCACAGGCTCTGGACACACCACCACACCTGGGGAACACGCTGGGCACATGCAGCAGCTGTGGTAAAACCTCCACAGGAATCCAGCCTTGGTGACAAGGAAGCCACCACATCCCTCAGCAAATTTTTCCAGGGCTTCATAATCCTTACCATTAAAATAACCCTCCTTTTCCTTCTTTCTTGAATTTATAGCTCCCAGTTCTGGAAACTTTAACATTCATTACCTTTTTTTTTGCTTAAAATATTTTGAGAGCAAATGCTCATTCTTTCCTAAAATTTAATTGGAGAGGAGATGATTTTGAAAGGTTTAAGTCTTCCAAGCGAGCAGAAAAGGCACTGCTCTACCAGAAGCTATAAATTTAGTGTAGGGTTAATGAGGATTATTTACATGCAGAGGTGTATTACATGATTGTAATTAATCGTCCTCTTTAACTTCAGGATTTTAAAATCCCAAACAGAAAATTTCTCTGTGAGTAGTGATGACAAATTGCTTCCTTTTCAAATGCTTCCTTTCAACTGTGAATGCACACAGTGCCTTTGAACACCAATCTGAGAGCAATTAGGCCTCATGGATGGCACTTTTAAATGTTAAACACTATTCTTAGTATTTTATTTTGTTCACCGCTGGCTAAAAGCATGTTTCCAGCCAGATTTTTCAGTTCAGGTGGCCAGTGATAAGCTGTTGTTAACTCCAGCACTTGCAATGGTCTCTCCACACCCAGCAGCTGCACCCTACTGACATGTGGAGGTGCAATTAGGCTGAGCCCAGCTCTTAATTGCTGTACACAGAAGCAAGTGCTGTCCTGTGCTGGCAAACACTCGTGTGAGGGCTGTTCTTGGTGTCTGCAGGCACCTTGGTGGGAAAAGGTGGGAAGAAAAGCAGCCACATCACCCCCTGTGCACTGGGACCTGCTGCTGAAGATAAGAATCAATAACTGCTGGTGTAGTACCTGAAATACTCAGTAAATGTGCTGGTCCAGGGCATCACCTGGCACCCTTGGCATGCAAGGATTTTTGTAAGTACTTGGCTGTACCTTAAAACAACATGAAGAGTTCACTTGTGGCTAAAGAAAATAAGACACCTTTCAGCAGGAGAGTGAGTGAAACCCTCCAGCTCGCTCCCTGAAAAGCTGTGGTGCAGCAGAGACAGGAGGAGAGAAACCACCTGGGACTGAGGAAGGTGAGGAGGGGGAATCTGGGAAAGCAGAGAAGAGAGAGGAGGGAGAAAGAGAGGAATCAGACTCACAGAATAGTTTGGATTGGGAGGGACCTTAAAGGTCGTCTAATTCCAAGATCCCCTGCCATGGAAGGGAGGAATGAAGGGAGGGAAGAAATCTGTATGTTGTTAGAAATGGCATTGACAATTCTATACAGACTGTAATGACTCTGAAAGACCCAATTAAGGCAATGGAAATGCAGAACCAGTAATGCAGAGATGAATCATCTGACCCAAAATAGAGGGAATGATGAAACATATGAGGGAACAAAGTGTGTCATTTTCGCTTTTACAGCAAAATAATTCCAGACATAGTCTCTCAAAAATATTTGGCCAACAGAAACTACAAGGCAGTGGTGCTTACTGCAGCTTTATGCAGGTACAGTGGAGAATTTCTCTCTTGCAAACCCAAGTGGACAGGTCTGCCCTTCTGCAGGGCTCAGACACAAAAGCAAGGCAACACCCAAAGTACTACACATGCCAACCTGTCTCCAAGAGTGACACTGCCAGTTAAAGATATAAAATAAATCCAAAAATCAATTTATCATCTTTTTTTAAAATAGGATGTCAAATACATCATGAGTTACAGATCCCACTCTCACTTTCTCTCTTCCAGGTCAGTGTAGTCCTAATGAACAAAATGAGACCAGAGCAGCTCTCAGGTCTGCAGCAGTTGGGAAGCAATGGGGGAAAAGTTTCCAGAGAAGAGACTTCACAAATTCACAGAACTTTTACAGTCCTAATTTGAATGAAAAAAATCTCCTGCTTAAGGGGGGAAAACCCTATACCCAGGTAGCTGAGCAGCCTGTCAGAGGGGAGGGGAAAGAATTTCTCTTCCACATCACACATTTCTGCATATTCCTGGGAAAAAATGCATCCCTTCAGTAACTGGAGAGTCCATTGACAAAACTGCAGGGGTCAGATTCCTCAGCTACTCTAGATCAGCCTGGAAAATGCTAATCTCTCCCGTGAGTGTGTCAGGTTCCAGCTGCAATTCCCCTCTATGCCATCCTTGCACCACGACACCCTCTGCCTTTTCCCACTTCATCATCCACACGCAAAGGGAAATCTGTATTTTCACCATGTCCTCTCCAACAGGGAACTTCCCTTTTGTATTTAAAGACAACTTTGTGCTACTTTGGAAATAGGAGGAGACCTCAAGAAGGGAAAGAACAGCCACATGCACTGAAACACAACAGCTGGGTCCTTCTATACCATTTTGAGACTCTCAGTATTTTCTGTGCTTTAATTAGCCATTAATTGGGCAGATAAATGCCATAATCTTTTAGCCCACCACCAAAATACACCTGCATAACCTTGAAGGCAATTTCAACTCAAGGCCCAATGTCAACATAAGCTTTTCCTAGTCCTGAGTCATCAGCTCTCACAGCTAGTGAAATGTGCAGTACAGGTAATAATGCTTCTGACACAAAAATATCTCAAAGTACAAAAATAAAAAAGCTTGAAGTCAGATTTGTCTGCGTATCTTTATCCTTTGTGCAATTATTCTGATTAGCTCTCAGTAGATCTGGATAGTTCTGCCCATTAAAACCTTTATTTTACAAAAGGTTGTGGGGGCTTTTTTCCCCTCAAGAAGGTCCATGACAACACCGAGGGAGATGCTGTAAGAAGTCATCAGACTGTGAAGGGTCTGGCAAACAAAACAATGCAGCTCATGTGTGGGATTTTACCATCAGGGTTGTTTTCAAATAGAAACACTTGTGCTGTGGTTCTCCAGGACATATTCCTGTTGTAGTGGTGGCATGTGACCCAGAGCTGTGATCTCTGTGAACACAACTAAGAGAAAGACATTGGAGAGATGTCATTGTATAACTGAGAGAGGGGAAGCCAACTGTGTAATGGCACAGACAAATTTTGTCTCTTCACATCCAGCATTCAAAATTCCACGTACACATAGGGCTGTGTAAGTACATGGAGCTACCAAATCCCTGGAATATCCCACATCACAGCCAGTCTGGTCCCCAGCAGGATGCTGGTTCTGGAGAGGCAATCAGCCTCTCTCTCTCATCCATACATCGCTGGCTCTGTGTAATGAACTGCCACAGGGAACTGGGCAGAAAGAGTGTTAAAGTGACACAAAAGCAGGTCAGGCGAAAAGGCCTCTTCCAGTGCACTGCTTCTGTCCTTCAGGACTGGAAAGCAACACTTTAGACTAAAGAAATCTCCCATTCTGTTTTGGGGGCTGAATTCATCATGCAAAGAATGTAATTTCACAGTCCAGAATCGACAATAAATTCAGTCAGTAGCCTGAACATAAAGACATCAATAATTCTGTATCTTGGCTATTTTTGCTGTTCCACTTGAGCTTTCCACTCAGTAATGAATAATTCCATGTGGAGATGACATCAGTCAGAGTGCCCAGGCCATAGAAATGCAAAGTTGGCCCTCAGCTGTCGCAGGGCAGAACCTCTGTTCATTACCTCAAAGCAAGTGTCATTTCCTCATCTCACACCATGGACATGGCTTTATAGTGCACAGAAAGGCACGAGAGGAAGTTTAAAGTTGTTATAAATTGCAAATTCTTGAAATACACGTTGTTGTGTAAGAACCAGCATGTTAACATCATATATGAAATTAGTGACACAACAGCACCCTGGCACTACTTGATGAAACAAGGAAATGAAAACACATTTTTTCACCAAGCCAACACCTTTACTTCCTAACTTTTGCACTTTTTAGTTGATAAGAACTTACCACAAATCACCTCTAACACTTGGATACAACTGCTGAAAAAAAAATAATCTGCTCAACATACACCACACTTTTGCAGCATCTCAGCAATGCACAAACACAAATGGACTCACTTAAATTCTGGAAATTGCTGTCCATCTCTGTGGAATCTCTAACCCCAGAAGATTAGCATTTGAGGCCAAACTGTCTGACTGATCCTGAGGAATGAAAGCATCAAGCTCACTTTTCCAGTATACCATAGCCCTAATAGCTCTTTGGTGCTGTCTCTGATTCACTTACATAAACCTTCTCAAGAACCGAGGCTACAGTCATGCTGCTTTCTGCCAAGAAACTCAATCCCTAAAGCCACATTTACAGGAAGGCAGGATAATAACACAATTACTGTACTAATGCAAAATTTCACACCGTCACTCTGTTTGTTCTTCCTGAAAATCAACTTGTTAAACATGAACAAAAACATAAGCTTCCTCTTTTTTCCCTTTTTCTTTCTTTTTTTAATGTAATAAGCACTAGACAATTAATTTTTCTTGCTTGGACTTATTGTCTGGACAGAATTACAGAAAATGCTTGCCATATCATCCATCTCTCCATTTGTTTTTTCCTGAATTTCTTTACATCCACAATGAGCTGGGATGAACATACTTGTAACTAGGAAACCAAAGCCACTTTTTAATATTCTTACACACTTCCACTGTAATCAGAATACTCAGGATTTTAATTTTAGAAGGCTCAGACACCAAACTCCAGCTGAAGTTACGCAGAGCTGGGAGAGCTGCTAACACAAAATTGCACCGTATCTGCTGTGCTGTGACAGATTTTCTATTTCAGTTGCTCCTGCAGCTTTTCATCAATGTGTTTTTTAGAAATACCCATGAATTTGCAACCCCTTACTAGCTGCAAATGAAGACTTTTTTATGCTTTATGCATAGTAACCCATGACTGTCTGCCCACTTAGCGAACACATGCACCAAAACCTGGAGATTATTTGTCTCTGAATCATTGTCCAACCTGTGGAACAGTCACCTTTTAAACAGGAATGTGTTTCCTGCTACTTGACAGCTTTCTAGGTTAATATTGCCACCCAGCTTGTCATTGTCTGGCACCATTTATCTGAAACTGTCCGAGCTGCTGCATGTGGGCTTCAAGTGGAAAATATTAACCAGATTGTGCTATTTGCAGAAGAATGAGGGTGACAGCTAAAAAAGCTCAAGTCTTGGCACTCAGAAGCTGCAAAACCAGGAATGAAGGCAGTTTTGCATTATTCTGTATTATAGTTATTTTCCTGGTAAGAAATTTAAATCTTCAGAAAGAGTCTTGTCTGTGTGTCTTGTATCACACCAGTGATGAAAATACTGCAATTTTTGTAACATTCACATTGTGTATCTCACTGTCTGCCTGTTCCTCTCAATACTGGGAAGTGTCTGTGCTTCTATGACAAGGTAAGTGACAGGTTTTAACTAGAAGAAGTAAGATTCCTTACTTCCATGCTACTTTTTGTTACAGGAAGTGTCATCTGAACACATGAGAAGTAGAAGAAATAAATAAAAATCCAGGCACCCTTTTCCATGCACAGCTGTCAGCTGTGGTGGAAACTGGTGGAAAATTCTGTGTTTGGATTTTGGCAAGTCATTAAGTTTTGGCTGAGTATTTGGAGTCAATAAAGCCAGACCTCTGGAGTGCCCAGGAACATCTGCTGCATTCACAGGAAGGGGTTCATTCAAGTGTTTTCTGTGATCCCAAGTAACTGTTCCACATCCCAGCAGTTCTGGGATAGAAGCTGCCATCTGAAGGAATGGGATAACAGCCACAGCATTTGCTCCTCTGATAAGATTTTCAGGGCCAGCTGAGAGAGAAGGCAGTTTCTCTGAGATTACCTATCTCCCTCTGCAAATGTCTTTGGCAATAGTCGGTTCCAGAGGTTTTGGTGAGAAACAAGAGACACAACCCCGTGCCTGGGATTTTGCATTTCTTCTTTTACAGCAGCTACAGGAGAACTTTGGAGCTGGAAAAGCCACACTGCCAAGGAGGAAAGGGTGCTCCAGCAGGACACACTCCTAAATCCACCAAAGTACAGAACAGATCTCTCTACATGGACAGAAGACTCGAAGAAAATTTACCAAGATGAAAAATTTTAGCATCTCCATCTCATCAAGGTTCCCCAACCGAAGTGAAGCAGCTTCAGAGGTGTGTTCTTCTGTCCTTATCCTCTCTCCTCTCCCAAAACCAAGCTCTTCTCTGCAAAATTCTCTCAGCTGCTAATAGAGGAGTGCCTCAGGGTATGTGAGCTACTTCTAAGGCTCTCTGCAGTAAAAGAACCTGATGTCATTAGATTTAAATTAATCACACAAGGTCCAAATCTTCATTAAAAAAAAATTTTAGGGTCTCTACATGGAAAAGAGCTGAAACTACAGATCTAAAAAAAGACAGGTTAGCTCCAGGGTATTACTTCATTCCAACTATTTTTATATTGAAAATGTTAGTGTTAAAAACACTGAACTATTCAGAACACACAACTTTGCCCTTTAGTGCAATATTTACACTACAAAAACCAGTAACTCTCATACTTTCAACCAATGCAAGTGTTTTAACTTTTACATGTTAATTTGCTCACAATGTCCACGTATAATCATCCTTTTTTTTTCTTTTTTTAAGTTTCTTTACATTCTACATTTTACAGGGACTCCGTTTTTAACAAAATTCCAGTGATAAAGCCTGTTGGTAAGTATGATCCAAAGTTAATCTGAGCAGTTACTGGATACTCGGAATGGAGATCAAACCTTAACAAACATTCATCTGGTAATAACAGCTGCAACCACACATATAGATGAAAAATACATCAAACTAAGCCCTCCATCAAAGCATCTAAAATTAGAAATGTTGGAAAATATGTTCATAAACAAGCTAATCTTGAAGAACCAGAATGCATTCAAATAATTGGGAATGGTACATTTGATAAAATTAACCTACTTAGAGACAACTTAAACCCCCCAAAATTCTCCAGAATTAATTCCTTGCCTAGATTTCATTAGAATCAAGAAAAATCTGATTTACAGGGATATAAGGCATCCATAAACTTTAACAATATCAAGTAAATCAGACTCAATCATGAAATACAGTCAGATTATGTCTTTTTAAATCACAAAATCTTGGAGGATCACATTCAAAATTTTCTCAAATCATCTGTTTGTAAGAACTACAGAGCTATAGAATCATAGGATGGTTTGGGTTGAAAGGGACCTTAAAGATTATCTTATCCCATCTCCCTGCTATGGGCAGGGACACCTTCCACCATCCCAGGCTGCTCGAAATCCCAATGTCCAACCTGGCCTTGGACACTTTCAGGGATCCAGGGGCAGCCACAGCTTCTCTGGGCACTCTGTGCCAGGGCCTCCCCAACCTCCCAGGGAACAATTTCTTCCTAATATCTAACTAAACTTCCCCTTTTCCAGTTTGTACCCATTCCCCTTTGTCCTGTCACTCCAGCTCCTGATGAAGAGCTCCTCTCCACTTCCTCGCAGGTCTCTTCAGATTCTGAAAGGTGCTTTGAGGTCTCCACACAACCTTCTCCTCTCCAGGCTGAACACCCTGACTTTCCCAGCCTCTCTCCGTAGGGGAGGTGCCCCAGTCCTCTTATCAACTTCGTGGCCTCTTCTGGACTTGCTCCAACAGAATTATACAAGCCACTACATGGGCTCTGTTCCACTGGCTGTGCTTTCACTAGGAAACCTGATAAATGAAAAATACTGGTAATAAATACCTGCACAGCAAAACACACACACGTGTGTGCAAGAACACCTTTCAGCAGGGTAATTCCGGGACAGAGATCCTCCCTCTGTGCCACAGGAGAACCACGGGTGAGAAATTATGCAAGACCAGTTTCTGCTTGGCTGAGAAATAACTGAGTACACATGAGGGGGGAAAAAAAGAAAAGAAAGAAAAAAAAGTTATCAGGGCCTTGCTAGATTTCCAAACTCAGGTTAGCTCCCCAAATCCTTCCCTGGCAGCACAGCCAGCGTCACTGCACAGACTGGTTTATGGGAACAGATGCAACTGCTTTCCCAGTTGTTTGTTCCCATCAGCACAGCAGCCCCGTGCCAGAGCAGTTGTCTGCACACCCGCGCCGCAAACCAGAGCAGGGAACTCTTCCAGACAACACCAAAGAGCTCACCAGGGTTTTGTGCTGGCTCACAAAGCCACACTCGAGTTAGGGCACAAGTCCCTGAGCGAAAAAAATCCACTCCTTTCACAAAGCAGCTTCCCAGGTTTCCAAAGCCACCAAAAGAGCTGGCAATGACAAAAACCCACAAGATCTGGAGAAGGAAAAAAGGAGCCAGAGCCAGTAAGGTACGTCACCTTCCCTTACACGGGTTTTAGCCCATGTACAACAAAACTTTGGCAAAAAAAGGTTAAACGCATCACTAAACACATTCCAGGGATTTCACAGCTGCTTCAGAGTATTTGTGACTTAGGTGGGATATCTAAAAGCACACTGAAAACATGTATGGGATTAGATGCTAATCTCTAGAATTGTCCTTAATGAAAAGATAACACGCCAGATTAGCTTTCGACAAAAACAAGAGAAATCTTGTAATTCTAATTTCTATTTTAATACTTGCATTTCCACACATAAAGCCCCATTCAGGTATTTAATTCAAAGCGGATAATCACGACGAGAAGCCAGCCTAAAGCAATGACAATGGCCATTATAATTTTTTCAAATTGCATCGAGACGAGTGAGTGGAGCACTTACAGAGGGCTTGAGCCAAAACCCACTGGGATCTGGGCACGTGTGACCCTCATGGTAACAGAGTGTGGTGGGCTGGCTTGGGAGGGGGACAGTGGGTGGCTTGTGAGGGGGATGCTAGTGGCTTTTGAGGAATTGGGGGGGGTGTCCTGTGGACAGTGGGTGGCTTTGAGGGGAACGTGGGTGGTGTTTGAGGGACAGAGGGTGACTTGGGAGGGGTTCAGTGGATGGCTTGTGAATGGGACAGTGGGCGGCCTGGGGGAGTCAGTGGGTGGCTTTTGAGGGGGATAGGGGTGGCTTGTGAGGGGGACAGGGTGGCTTGTGAGGGGAGTGGGGGGGGCTTTTGAGGGGGACTGTGCTGGTTTTGAGGGACAGGGGGTGGCTTGGGAGGGGTTCAATGCAAGGCTTGTGGATGGGACAGTGGGTGGCTTGGGGGAGTCAGTGGCTTTTGAGGGGGACNNNGCTTTTGAGGGGGACAGGAGTGGCTTGTGAGGGGGAGAGAGATGGCTTTTGAGGGGGACAGAGGGGGCTTTTGAAGGGGATTGAGAAGGCTTGTGAGGGGTCAGGGGGTGGCTTTTGAGGGGAACTGAGGTGGTTTTTGAGGGGGACAGTGGTGGCTTGTGAGGGACACAGTGGTGCCACTAGGCACGGCGCTTCTTCACAGAGCACACCGAGCCTTACCCCTACACCTGAAAAAAAAACAAAAAAAAACCACAACATGAAAATTAATAATAATAATTATATAATCGCAATAAAAACTCACGACGAAACAATTACAAATTTAGGCGAATCGCACACTACCGCTGCCCGCGGGTTGCCCCCCACACCCTCAGCACACAGGCCCGCGGAGTTACCACAGCGGCCCCTCCCGAACCAGCGGCGGGGACAGCGGGCAGGGCCCCGTCCCTCCGCTGTGAGGGGGCCACCCCCAGGCGCGCGGCTGCTGCCTCAGTTTCCCCGCGGCGGGGCGGGCTGAGGGCGGCGGCCGGGGCGCTGCGGGCGCGTCCTGCCGGCGGCGGCGGCGGTGTGGCGGGCGGTCGGGCAGGGGATCCCCGCTGCCGGGTCCC
>VZTJ01005047.1:278203-306873 GCA_013397795.1 Orthonyx spaldingii
GCCTGCCCCGGGCCCCGGGGGAGGTGCGGGCGGAGCGGGCAGGGCGCATGAGCGCGGCCGGGAGGGCTGGAAGAGAGGATGGATGGAGGGCGGGGAGATGGAGGGGGAGAGGCGAAGCGGCGCGCCGTCCTCCGGCTTCCCCCGGCAGCGGCGCCTCGGGAGCCCGTTACCCGCTGCAACGGGCGTGAGGGCCGCGGGGGTCCGGCCGGGTCAGGGCGTGAGGGACCGGTGCTGTGAGGGACGCCGGGGAGCGGTGGTGTGAGGGGTATCAGGGACCGGGGTGAGAAGATGCGGCTGCCTGAGGGCTGTGAGGGACCGGCGCTTCCCCCGCCGCCGGCGGCTCCCGGCTCTTCCTTGCCCCGGCTCCGGTCCGCGCTCTAAAGNGGAGAGCGCGTTTCATTCACCTCCTCCCAGCGGGGTCCCCGCGTGTAAGTGCAGACAGGTACCGAAGCTCGTCAGTGTCTGTCGGTATCGAAAGGGGAGGTGTCAGAGCATGGACCGGGCTCTGCTCGGTGGTGCCCGGCAATGGGCAGAAGCCGGTGCGCAGAAATTCCGCCTGAACATAGGAACTTTCCTGTGGAGTGACCGAGCACTGGGCAGATTGTCCAGAGAGGGTGGGAAGTCTCCCTCACTGGGGATATTCCAGAACCATCTGGACACGATCCTGTGCCCTGTGCTCTGGGATGGCCCTGCTGGAGCAGGGAGGTTGGAGCTGTGACCTACTGTGGTCCCTTCCAGCCTGACCCATTCTGTAAACTGAGTGTGGGTTTGCTGGTCCGAGCGCTCTTGGGCCGGATTATTCATCAGCAGGATGAAGCACATCTCACAGCCAGGTGGGGAAATCCTCAGCGCCGGGCTGTGGCTTTGCAGAAAGTTGTGGAAGGTGTTTTACCTGGTCACAGCTGTCAGAACTTTACTATAATCCTCCCTAAAGTCCAGGCTGATGTTGAGATTGGATGAGGCTCACGTAAATAAACAGCAGAAAAACTTAAAGGAGTTATTACAGACAGGAAATAATTGTGGAATGTGTGTGTGCTGAGTAAGCCCATCTTAATAATTAAATAGCAATTGCTTTAGTAGCTCTTCCTTTTATTTGTAGTTAGACTCCCAGTGGAAGTAAGTAGGCTGTACATACAAGAGGAGATTGTGATGAATTACCCAATCACAGAATCACTGAATACCTTGTAGTTAAAATTAATATTTTATCCTTAGACAAAATATGAAAATAGATTTTTTAAATGTGTTCTTGTACAGGAAGTCTTTTGATATTAAATCAGGTGTAGTAAGTACACAGTACAGGTAAACCTAGCACTGCTTTATGTGTAGGTTTAGTGTTCTGCTCTGACTTTGCTCAAACTGACAAAGTGCTCTGAGTAAAATTTTCCAGCAGCGTTATGCTGATCTTCATGAGGGGAAGATTTGAGCAAATTCAGGCAACTGTTTTTATAAACCTTGTTTGCAAAAAAACCCAAATTTTGTGGCCATCTCTTGGGTGGAAGGGGATCCAACACCCCTTTCTCTCGGACCTGTGTTTCACCCAGATGCTGTAGAGTTGTAACTTCTTAAGAATATTTTGTTTACCTGTGGAAAGTCCACCCATCCTGGCTGGATTGTGACCATTTCAAGAACTGTCATTTACATGCTCTCAGTAGGGACTCGCAGGGAAATGTCACAAATTAGAACCTCTGGAATTCTCAGTTACAGAGCCAGACAAGGATTGCTTGGGGATTTCACCACTTGCAAGTTCCCCTGATTCTGCTTTTAAATGTTCAAGGTAACTCATCCTTTAGCACTTATTAGCACTCTTACTGAGTATAAAACAGGCAGCAGCTTTTGAGAAGTTTCTTTCTGTGCCATACATTTAGTGTGACTATTTGTGCTCCTGATCCTGCTGTGTAGGTTCCAAGTGCCAGGCTGACACTCTGCCACATCCACCTCACACTGAGAACCCTTTGGATCACTGGAAGCTGGATATTACTAAGAAATAAGGTTTTGTGAGCTTTACAGGGAATTTTTTTGTGTGTGATGCTAGAGAATACTTGCACACAGAGAATTAAGTGTTCTGATCATCTTTGTAGTGATGGTTGATCACACTTTCCTTAAAATTAGTTACGGGCAGGTCAACATTTGGGTTTAAAAGGACAACTTTGCAGAAAGCCTTGAGCTTTCATGTTGTATTGAAGTTGTTTTGTTTTGAACTTCTGGAGCTGTGAAGCAGTTACTGTTAAAAACCAAGTCATTTCCCTCTGTAGCTTTCAGGGTTTTGAAATTCACTTTATCTGCAGAACAGTGATAACTTGAGCGTGTGACCAAACGTGGACTCGGAGGGGAGAGGAAGCTGCGCTGTAATCAGCACATGGTTTGTTCTGCCATGGGAGGGGCTATGCTTGAGTCACATGCTGCACTTGCAACAATTTCAGCTCTCATTAAGCTTTTGAGCAACTGAGCTCCTTCATTTTGAAATCTGTCACATATAATGATCTGAGATCCTCAGAAAGCAAGGAAAGTCTTCAGAAGCAGCCGAGTTGTTTGCTGCAAGGGGAAGGACTGCAACATGCCCAGCTTTAAAATAGGTGATCTGTGCAGAGGGAGTTTCCTTCCCAAATATTTGTTGTAGTTCAATGTTAGTCTTTGTACTGTAATGCTTCTATTTTTTCCCTTACTGATAATATTAAAAACATCAGTTCTCTTATATTTTCTTTCAATCAGCAGTGAAATAAAAGGAAATTTGTTGTCTTTGTTATTGACTACTTTATGTATTTTGCTGTTCTGGAACAATTCAGGTATATTTTATGAATAAGAAAAGAAGGTATTGAGCAAGTCTTTGACCTTCCTAAGCTCCTTCCGTCTCTACCACCATCAGTTAATCATTCTTTCTGCCCACAAATATAAGTTTTAAAATCCCCCAGTCCTGATTGTTGAGGGGTTTTCCCTCTGAGATGAAGTGAAACACCACATCTTTCTTGTGCAAATTCTTTCCATGCAGTCTGTGATGAAAAGGCAGGAAAAATCCTTTGGCCAGATATTTTTTTTTAAATGCTGCAAAACTTTTCCTTTGATAGTAATTTGTATACAATTAAATTGCATTCTTTGGGAAAGGAAATTTTTCCCTTGTTTGTCTTGGAGCATTAATCTCCTTATCCAAGGTTTATCCTACCTCAACAGTGACCAGTGTGAGTAACCTTTAGGCTGCAGTTCATGCTCATCAGTCTCTGACAAGTTGTAGTTAGTGCAGGGACAGTTCTGACACAGGGCATGGTGAGTGTCCCCTCCTGGACACATTCATGAGTATCTTCAGAGAACTTCTTTAAATAGTGTACTTAGTACAGTAAATATGCCTCACAGAGCCCCCTTTAATTTAAATTAAGATCCATGGAAGGAAAAGCAGCAGAATTACAGTGATTTCTAATCACTGCCACACTCAATCTGTCATAACCGAAAGGAATTTGTTTATTCTGTACCAGGACATAGCTCTGAGTACAGTCTTTCAGCTGTTGAGGTTAAAGGCCAAATTTCCTGGCATTTCGGTAAAAATATGACCATTTCCAGTCTCATAAATACTTCTGAGAAGAAGAAGTACAGAAATACAAGAAACAAAATACAGTGCTCTTGTTCATGGAGCTGGATTTTTAAATTACTTTTTTTTTTGCTTTGTAAGACATAGCCTACCTCCCATTGCTTGTGGACTTGGAGTAAGCTGGAAATCTCCCACATGCCATTCATGAGCTTCTAAATCTCTTAAGGTAAAACTCAGGTAAAATTGCTGTCATCTTTCCCCTTTCCTGTATCATCTTCCTGGTATCTTGGCCATAATCAATGATGGCTGAGTGACATTTTCTTTGGATCCTTTCAGTGGGAGGAAGATACCTGCATTTCCTGAATCATAACTTTCTCACTTGGCAATTTTTTAGGCTCAGCTTTTATATTAGTTCTGCATTTTTCAGATTAAATCTATGACCTTTCCCCCTTATGTCTCATTTTCTTAAAGAAGCAGTGTAAACACTATTTTGTTGATAGAAAAGTACCTTATGTGGGTATAGGTGGCTTCTCTTCCCATCCAAAATACACTGTGCCCACAAAAAGCACCATTATAATAATAAAAATATGACCACAATTAGGGTTTGGCATTTTAACCACACGAGCAGAATTAAAAGCAGTATGTAGACAAGTTTTTGTTGTGAATTAGGCCAGTTAAAGTGTCTCATCTAGGAAAGCAGATGACTGAATATTATTCCATTTGATAAGTATGTCTCAGCATTGCCAATAAAACAATAAAGTCAACCTGTAGAAAGAGTACAAGTGTACACATTTTGTCTACAAGTTCTTTACATTTCAGGCATGTCTTACCAAAAAAATAGTGTGAAATATTTCTGGGGATGAGATTTCTGTAGGTGTTTAAATTAGGTGGCCGTCAAGCCTGTCAGACTTGTCCCATCAGAGAGTTTATTTGCAACATTGCAAAGCTCAAGGGAGTGAAAGCTGAAGAACTCCTTAGGCAAAGATGTTTTAAAACTTTTTATTCTTTTGATTTAGTTTATAGCAGTTTGGATGATGAGTTACACACCTTTCAGTCGAGGCACGGAGGCCAGGACAAATACTTGATCAAATTGTGATTTAATCTTCACTGAATGTTTTGGGAAGAGCTGGGAGAGCCCCAGCCAGCCTTTCTCTGCCCTGTGCCATCGTGTAGCAGTGGTCAGCTGGGTCTGCTCACTGCACTGAGAGTGAGAGGGAATTGCACCCTGAACTGCTGCTGGGTTGTAAATGAGAACAGGAGTGACAAGAGGAGCTTTGTACTCTGACATTCTGTAGTTTGCTGCACGTCAGGAGGAGCTATTTTAAGTGTCAGCACGTGAAACTTGAGGCTATGGTCTGAATGTGAAAAGCAGCCTCTCATTTCTAAGTGAATTTCATGTCTGTATCAGGGCAACTGCTAATTATTTGTCTATAGTGTAGGGCAAAACAGACTGCAGAATGTTCAAACTGAGAGTAGGTTTGGATTAGATATTAGAAAAAAATACTGTGAGAGTGATGAGGCCCTGGCACAGGTTGCCCCTGGATCCCTGGAAGTGCTCAAGGCCACGCTGGATGGGGCTCTGAGCCTAAATGGAAGGTGTCCCTGCCCATGGCAGGGAGTTTGGAACTGGATGATCCTTAAGGTCCCTTCTCAAACCATTCTGTGATTCTATAATTATAAAATTTCTTCTTTTTCTCTCCCTACATTTCTGCTTTTGCATGTGTGGAGGACAAATAAGTAGAAATTAGTCCACCAATTTCACACACTAGCAAGCATGTTATTTATCTGATTTTATGCCTGTCTTCATACCAGTGAGTCTCTCTGTGCTGCTGACCTATTGGAAGTGAGAAACATTTGTCTTCATGGAGAAAGTTCACAGGGTTGTCTGCAGTGGAAAACAGCAATAGCAGTGAAATCTCCTTTCATTAAATCCAGGAAGACAGAATCCCCAAACTTGCAGCAAGAGATTATTTAAGTACTCAGACAGAAAAAGATTATAGAAATGCAAAAAATGTTTCTGTGTGGGTTTGCAGCTTTTACCTACAGTTTTTGGGAGTATATAGGGGGATGTGTAGATCTGTATGTACTATGGGAGGGTATCTGTGTTGCAAAGGCTGTTGATGGCAGAAGAGACATTTTATGAACTGTTGTCAGACTCAAATAATAAATTCCAGCATAGGATCCTTGATCAGAAGCTTATGTAGATTCCTTTTACATCTGGACTTGAGACAAGTAAGGGGATTTTTTATCCTCCTCTTGTGTCCTTGGCTCATCTGATGGATCTGAGCCATCAGATCCTCAGCAGAGCGCTCAAATAAGTCCAACATTCCTTCATTTTCCAGGGGATGCCCCAGGAAGTCACTTGTGGTTTTTGGCTGAGTCTTGTAATCCACATTTCTTTGCTCTCTTGAGTGGGTTCGTCCCTGCCACGCTTCTTGTGTGCTTCCCCTGTTTAAACCCCTGTTTAAAGTCTGTCTCCTCTGTGTGTTTCCTCCTCCATCCTCATATTCTCTGCTTCCACCTGCACTTTCTCACAGCCCTGGCACCTCCTTGCTGCAATATTGCATCTCCTTGAGGGTTTCAGAACATCTCCTTACCCACTGCCACCCCCAGCAGTAAATGGAGCTTTAGCTGACAGCGATTTCCTTGTCATGGAAGTCAGAAGGCAACAGCAGCATCTCTTAGTTGCTCCTGTAGTTGAGGGTGCAGCTTTTACACTGAAAGCACAAATAAATATCTGCCTGATTCTCTCTGTAAAGTTTCAGCCACAAAGTTGGTGGCTCCATTGTTTCTAAAGGTGAAATTTCAGATGGAGGAAGCTGATGGAACAACTTCCTGACAAAGAATGGGCAGGTCCATGGCTTCTCTTGCTGGAACACTAGAGCTCATTTGACCTCTCAGTGAGCTGATTAAGCTCCCTATCCTAGAAAATAGCAAACAGATCTAAAAAGCTGGAATGATTTTGTTTGTTTGTCTGTTTCCTGCTTAATTTTAAGGAGTTGAATCAACTCACTGGGAGATGAAATGAGCAGCAGAGCTGGTGAAAGGAAGGGGAGAGTACCATAGGGCTGGGAGGAGGAGATGTGAGAGTAAGGAACAGAGGAAAGGAACTACCACTTCAAAGGGAGCTTGCTGTTGAAGATCAAGAAATTGTGGGGCCTAAGATTAAGCTTTTTCACCCTTTTCTTGTGAAGAGCTTTCCTGAGATTTTTTTTTTTACAAAAGTAGTTTTGAAATAATAGAGGCATCTTTTTCTATCCTTGTTCAAAATATAAAATAAAACCAATCTTGCACCAAATATGGTACTTAGGCTTTTGAAATCTAGTTTTCTGAGATCAGTAGAGGGCTGTTGAAGGAGGGAATTAGGGCATTGGAGCATCTCTTATGAGGGAAGGCTGAGGGAGCTGGGCCTGTTCAGCCTGGAGAAGAGATGGCTGAGAGGGGACCTCACAGATGTGTATAAATGTCTAAAGGGGGGTGCCAAGAGGAGGGACCAGGCTCTCCTTGGTGATGCCCAGAAACGGGATAAGAGGCAATGGGCAGAACTGATGCCCGGAAAGTTCCACCTGAACATGAGGAAGAAGTTCTTCCCTGTGCAGTGACCAAGCACTGGGACAGATTGTCCAGAGAGGCTGTGGGGTCTCCTCCCTGGGGATATTCCAGCACCATCTGGACACGATCCTGTGCCCTGTGCTCTGGGATGGTCCTGCTGGAGCAGGGAGCTTGGACCTGTGACCCACTGTGGTCCCTCCCAGCCTGACCCATCCTGTCATTCTGTGAAGACTGACACTAAAATCTCTTCTTGGCCTCCTGAAGGTTCCTGCTGCACTGTCCCTTCCTGGGTCCGGAGTCTAAATGTCACTGTTCCTCCTGAGGACCAGCAGCTGCTGTGGCATGAGGCACCTGCATACAGACAGTGGGTGGTTTTCTGATGTTTCTGATGTGCTCCTGCTGCTTCCATGATGTCACCCCAACATCATGGAAGAAAAGAAGAAAGAACTTTGTTTCCAGTCAGTAGTGAAGGTGGCTGGAAAAAAAACGTTAGAGAGAATAGAAGCAGATGATCTGGAGGAAAGACCTTAGGTAGCTAATCACAAAACAGTCTTCAGCTGAGAAGAGTCCTCAAACACCTGGAACCAAATCTGGTATGACAGGAGACTGCCAGAGTTGTGTATGTGCACACTGTGCCAGGCAAGCTTCTGTGTGGGGCTAAGCACAGGCTTTGGAGTTCTTGTCCTCCTATGGCTCTTCCCATTGCTGCCTCTTCAGTTATGTTCAGTTCATTGCTGCCTATTCAGTCCCTGATGTGGTTTACTATAAAAAGTGACCAGCATTTGAAAACAAATAATGTTGGGGGTTTATTTATTGTCTGTTCTGCTACATCATGTAGGCCTGCAAATATTTGTACTGGCACAGCTGAAGGAGTGACCTGCTGTGTGCAGGTAAGATGAACACAAGAGAGCAGGGATGACTTGGATCAGCTTTGTTACTGAAAAGTGTTCGTGTAGGGAAATTTTAACACATTGACTCAGGTATTCTTTGGGTTGATTTTTTTCCTGCTTCTAAGTATTTCACATGATCTGGGTAAATGTCTTAAAATAGTTCTGCAAAACAGTTCTAGTGTGTTTCTTGGTATTGTTTGTTTAATTTCTGCCTGTTGTGTCTAAGGGCTATTAAGCTGAAAGTCAAGCACTTGAAGTAGGAAATACCAGGATTAAAGCTGCCTTTGGAGGATTAATTGGTCCTTTGCCATTTGTGTACATTGTAACCTTGGTTACTGTTAAAGTGACAGAGTTACATTGCACTGCTCTGAGCATGACAGGGAGGGATGTTTATGTCTGTGAAGTTTAATGTGATGAATTGAAGGTGTTGTAGGAAGGCAGAAGGAGACTGTGGCCAGAAGGATGGGTGACTGTTGGATTCTGCTTTAGTCCTGCAGATTTTACACCACTCTCTACTGGTAGCACTGCACTGCTGTGTTACTTGGCCAGAGGGACACATAGTAGTTACATGGTGTTTATTCCGTGAGTCTTAAAAACACAAGGCCTGGGCAAAGCAGATTAAAATGGAAGATCTTAAAATATTTCAAAACATTTAAGCAATATACTCTATTTCCACTGTGTCCTTGAAGTGTGGGTTATGCAGCAACTTCTCTTGGGTGTCTACACCACAGTTAAAGTTTCCTAAACTCTGCTAATCTGTTACCTCCGTGTCCCTTCTGCTACTTGCATCCCAGATGAATCACTTGAGTTTGCAAACTCACGTTCTTCCAGCTGAAGGGGAAGGGAAAGATGCCCTCCTGGAGCACTTGTTCTGATAACTCTGTCAGTGTTAATGGGTGCTCAGACCATGAAACTGGATTAGGGCCAGTCACACTCTTCCACTTTAAATTGCAGTGGCACCCACAAAGGAGGAGGGTAATGAACCACCATCCTCACACTCCACCTCCATCCTCCCAGTATTCTTAGGCAAAACGTAAAAAGCAAAACAAACCAGATTGCTTTCTCAAATTAAGATTGACTGCACTCCTTTTTATAGATGGAGGTGTGGGGGAATTATGCATTATAACTATCTAAAGTGAATTAAGGATAAATTAGTGTTTATGAAATTACACTGTAAGGCACTGAAATACTCAGTAAAGACTGATCTGGTGAGGAAGCAGCATTCTGCTTTAGCTATTGCCATGTCACCATGAACTCATTTGGTATTTTTAGGTGTAGAAGTGGTACCTCAGTCCTTGATATTATGAATGCCCTGAGAAACTGCATGCAGCATCCTTTAAGTCATTTATAAATAATACCAGTTTAGACTTCGATCACTTCTTTATATCCATTTCTTTTTATTTTTATTTATTTGGTTTCTCCATCACTTTTTTATATCCATAAGATTTTTAAGCATTGGTTTATAATTTGTTAATACTGTTTTATTATTTTGATAAACTTTACAGTTTTGCTTGTAAGCTGATGAACAGCGAAACCTTTTTGTTTTGGTTGCATACATCGTGTACAAATGAAACTAGAAAATAGTTTCTCAAATCAGATGTAAAAATAAGAGAATTGCCTTTAACAGACACATCATTGCCTTGTTTTACAACCACCATGGAGGTAGGGTAGAGAGTGTCCATGAAGAAAATAAGAAAACTGAATATTGTTGATTTTTCTGTGTGTGTTCTTGTTCACACATATATAAATTGCAACTCCTGCCACAGAAGTTCTTTGTTTAAACTAACTTAAAACCTGGTTATCTTCTTTTGTTAAGCTCTCATCAGGAGCAGTCTATTGAGTTATCAAGACATCCTGCAGTATGGAGTGGGCTGTGTTTTGAAGCATATGGATCATGGAGATTTCTGCACTGCAGCTTAATTTGTGCTTATTGTACTCTTGGATGCAGGCAAGGGTAACTGTTCCTCAGATATATGGGCTGTGGGCATAAAGTGCTCTTCTGCTAATGAATGAAATGGGGACTTCAGTTCTCTGATTGCTTTTAAGCCTGAGCAAAGCAATGCAGGGATACTTCAGTGCAAATTGTGACATTTCCCAGAAACCAGATCCTGCCAGTGCAGTTTTAAGTGACTTTTATAGTTAGAAGTAGATATTAACAGCACTTATCAAGCATAAGTAAACATGATGAATTTAGATTACAGATAATAATCCTGTTTCCTTCTCCCTTCCCAGTATTAATGCCCTTTCCATCATCCTATTAAAAGTGACAACAAACCCCCTCAGTTTGTCTAGTCAGCAGGAGACTGTCAGGGCTGCTTAGCCTCAGAAAGGTGAGTTGCTATAACGCAGCTGTAGATACCTGATCCAAGAGTTTATCAATCCAGTTGTCAAGATAGATCTTCATAAAGCTGAACTAGAAAAAGAGATGATCGAGAGTGAAATGATTGAACTGTTCCTCCCTGTGGAGAGGTGTATTACAGAAAGAGAACACAGCTCATCCATCCATCCACCCACCCACCCATCCACCCACCCATCCATCCATCCATCCATCCATCCATCCATCCATCCATCCATCCATCCATCCATCCATCCATCCCCCAGTTAGTTGGGTGTAATATTCTTGGTATAAGATCAGCAATTAAAAGGGTGTTTGAAAGTGGGCAGATGAGCTGGTTCTTCCCATGCCTGTGCTTTTGTTGGAGCTAACAGTGGTGTTTTCGTTCCCATACCTTTCCTCCCCACAAGCTGTTTCCTTAATCACTGTTTGATGGTGGTTTAGCCAGTTTACAAAGTATAGGAGGTGTGTGTCCTTTGTCTCTAACAGTTCACATAAGGCAGCCTACAACTTTGTTGTTGTTGTTGTTTTTCAGGGACACCAGAATCATGGAGGGGCTCTTGCATTACATAAATCCAGCACATGCCATTTCCCTCCTGAGCACCCTGAACGAGGAGCGTCTCAAGGGGCAGCTGTGTGACGTTGTGCTGATTGTAGGAGACCAGAAATTCCGAGCTCATAAGAATGTTCTGGCTGCCAGCAGTGAATACTTCCAGACTCTGTTCACAAATAAGGAGAATGAGTCTCAGTCAGTGTTTCAGCTCGACTTTTGTGAGCCAGATGCTTTTGATAATGTGTTGAACTACATTTATTCTTCATCCTTGTTCATTGAGAAAGGCAGTCTCGCAGCTGTGCAAGAACTGGGCTACAGTCTTGGAATATCTTTTCTTACAAACATTGTTTCCAAGAGCCCTCAAGCTCCTTTTCCTTCTTGTCCTATTAAAAAAATACTCTATCAAGATGAAGATGAAAGTAGTTCTCAGAAGAGAAGTGTCATCGTCTGTCAGAACAGAATCGAAGCACAAGCGAAAAGCGTAAATCAAACACAACATGACTTAAGCCATACTCCTAAACCTTCACCCTCTGTGGCTGTCAAAGCTGGCAGCAGACCACAGGTAACAAAACCAACTGAATCCCTTCACAACTTATCACTGACTGAAAGGAGGTGGCTGAAAGAAACCCCTGTGAGCTATGCGAAGGTTCATGAAACTTCAGGAACTGCGGAGGATCAGAGCAGAGGTGCTTTAGTGAAAAGGAACTTGGTGCTGCCTCAGATGTCTTTAGCAGAGAAAGAAATGGCAGGCGGCGAGCCAGGAAGCAGCGCTCAGCTTCTGAGAGGAAAAGTTGCAGAGATGTCATTGAAAAGACCACGTCCACCAGTCTTGTCTCTGCGGGGGACTTCAGAATCCACGTTTTTGTTGCGAGAGGCAGGAAAAGGAAATGGTCAAGGGGAGGACAGGAATTTGCTCTACTACTCCAAGTTAGGGCTGGTAATCCCATCTAGTGGGTCTGGCCCAGAAAACCAAAGTATTGACAGAAGTGGGCCCCTTGTAAAAAGTCTCCTTCGAAGGTCACTGTCCATGGACAGCCAGGTTCCTATTTACTCACCTTCTGTTGACCTAAAACCTGCACAGGTATCCTCGTCCTCCTCACCGGGAACTAACGACTCCCAGAAAACATTTAATGTTGTATCCCAAAAGTCATCCTCGAAAGAGCCGTCGGAGAAGTCAGCCTTGGATGACAAGCCACAGGGGATACACCCACATCGCCTTAGGTCTTTCAGTGCCTCTCAGTCAACGGATCGGGAGGTGGCTTCTCCTCTCTCGGAGGTGCGGATTAAAACCGAGCCCAGCAGTCCCCTGTCAGATCCTGCCGAAATCATACGAGTTACGGTGGGTGATGCTTCAGCATCGGCAAACAAAGACTTTGCTTTTAAAAATGAGGATGACCAGAAGGAAGCAAGCAGACTTCCAGCAAAAAGGAGGTTCCAGGATGATAGAAGGCTACCGTTTAAGAAACTGAAGGCGGATGAGCAGGGTTCTCCTGGCTCAGAAGAGAACTTTGAGGAAGGCTCGAGCCCCACTCACCTTGATGCCGATTTCCCTGATTCTGATGTCAGCAAAGATGAATACAGCGAGATGGAAGAAGCAAGACCAAATAAAAAATTTAAATGTAAACACTGCCTTAAAATTTTCAGATCGACAGCAGGTCTGCATCGCCATGTTAACATGTATCACAATCCAGAGAAGCCCTATGCTTGTGACATATGCCACAAGAGATTCCACACCAATTTCAAAGTATGGACGCACTGCCAGACACAACATGGAATCGTGAAGAATCCCTCACCAGCTTCCAGCTCGCATGCCCTTTTGGATGAAAAATTCCAAAGAAAACTGATCGATATAGTGAGGGAGAGAGAAATCAAAAAAGCTCTGATCGTGAAACTAAGACGTGGCAAGCAGAGCTTCCAGGGCCAGTCTGCTTCACAAGCACAACAAGTCATCAAAAGGAATTTGAGGTCGAGAACCAAAGGAGCCTATATTTGTACCTACTGTGGGAAAGCTTATCGTTTCCTCTCCCAGTTCAAACAGCACATAAAAATGCACCCTGGAGAGAAACCCATTGGAGGGAATAAGGCTCCTAAGCAGAAAGATCACATTCATATTGAAAACCCAGTGGAAAACAAGGAGGTTTATCAGTGCCGTCTCTGCAATGCCAAGCTCTCCTCACTTATTGAGCAGGGAAACCACGAGCGACTCTGTAGAAACGCCACGGTCTGTCCTTACTGCAGCCTTAGGTTTTCTTCTCCAGAGCTGAAGCACGAGCATGAAAGCAAGTGTGAGTACAAGAAGCTGACTTGTCTTGAGTGCATGCGCACTTTCAAATCATCCTTCAGTATCTGGCGTCATCAGGTTGAGGTTCACAATCAGAACACAATGGCTCCATCAGAGAACTTCTCTTTACCTCTCATGGATCACAATGGAGAAATCACCAGTTCGTCACGGCTGCCTCCGCAGTCGGAATCCAATAAAATGAACAATTTTGTTGCTGCAAAGGAGGATGGTGTGTTCAGTGATTCGTCAGAACAAATCAATTTTGATTCTGAAGACTCTTCATGCCTGCCTGAAGACTTAAGCGTTTCCAAGCAGTTTAAAATCCAGATCAAAGAAGAGCCTGCAGATGATATAGAGGACGAGGTCACTGAAACGAGCAGGGAACCTAAGGAAGTAGTCTCCAAGAAAGACCCCAGTTTGTGGCCCTGTGAAAAGTGTGGGAAGATCTTCACCTTACGCAAGCAGCTGGAGCGACACCAGGAGCTCCTGTGCTCCGTGAAGCCGTTCATTTGCCACGTGTGCAACAAGGCCTTCCGAACGAATTTCCGCCTCTGGAGCCACTTCCAGTCCCACATGTCCCAGGCTACAGAGGAGTCCACAAACAAGGAGCCTGAGATATGTCCACCAGCTAATTCCCCATCACCCCCGCCCTTACCCCCGCCCCCGCCACTGCCCAAAATCCAGCCTTTGGAGCCCGACAGCCCCACGGGGCTGCCGGAGAGCTCCAGCACTACTGAGAAGCTGTTCGTGCCGCAGGAGTCGGACACGCTCTTCTACCACGCCCCGCCGCTCTCGGCAATCACCTTCAAGAGACAGTACATGTGCAAACTCTGCCACAGGACTTTCAAGACGGCTTTCAGTCTCTGGAGCCACGAACAGACACACAATTAGCTTTAACAGAACCCTTGCAGAGCTGATTTGGGGGGGCTGTGTTCAGGATCTCAGAGGTCTGCCACATAGACTACAGATTTAAGAGGATCAAAACGATGATGATGATGAAAAATCTGGGATTTGTGATGCTGCTTGGATTTGGAGATTAGGGAGAACTAACTTGGTTAGTAGGTAGAAAGCCGAGTAATTTAAAATACTGTGGTCTGGGATCTAATAGTAACAGAATAAATTTTATTTTATTTCATTTGACACTGAAATACAATTGCATCTGGATTGTATGCATGGATCTTCATCCCGTGGTGTGTGCGTGTGTATTATATATAAAGTTATATATTAAACAAAAGAGAAACAACAATTTGGATTCTAACTGTGAGCTTATAGTAGTGAAATACTGTAACCAACGTCATTAATTTGTTTTTCAAAAAGAAACCAACACACACAAGCTCCATGTAAGTGGTTGCCATGCACTGGCAGTTTGGGAGGAAGTGGATGGAGTGTCTTGCTGTATTGACTTAGGTCTTAGAAACCTTTAGCAATAACAAATAAACCTCAAGTTTGAGTAATCCTAATGTTATTGGATACGAATGTTTGCTATTTTAAGGGAACATAGAATTGTTTTTTTGTTGTATGGAACTTGTGCAAATTAAAATAGAATCTAAAGTCAGCAATATTACTACTAAGATTTTATATAAGAAGTAGCAGCAAGCCTGCTTTCAGCCATTTAATTATAACTTTCTAAGGACAATTGAGAGGGGGGTACTTTGCTTTATATAATGTCCCAAAGACTCATTTCCTATGGATACTTGGGTAGCTGAAGTCATTGTGTAACAGCCATCATAATGCAAATGGTACTGTTTATAACATGAACTGAGGTTGAATGGATGTCAGACCAGTTTCATAGTTTTGTTTCCACTATTTGTACAACTGTTTGTAATTCTAACTACACAGGAATGTATAACTATTAAATCAACAAGAGAGAGCTCGTTACGGGACAGAAGATGAGTTGTGTTTCTAAACACAAGTAATAAGCTCAGCCATGAGTACAAAGATATGTTTTAACAAAACCTAAAAATGTAAATATTTATATAGACACCTGTATAAATGAAGAAGTATGTATTTGAAATTTGTATTAAGCGTACATATCCAGCTCAAAGCAGAGGAGAAAATCACACTACAATCACTGCATTTTATGGATACAATGCATATAGAGTAGTTCTTTCTGCCGCTTTCTATCATATGTGATACTGTGTTGCAATTTTCCAATTTGTTGAAAGTTGTGGTAATAATGGGCTGCAGATATTCTGTGTGGTTCTCTTATTTTACCTCAAGTGGCAACTGGAGCATTTAGTGTAAGTAGGATCACACATATTTACCAGGAGCTATAGTAAGGGTCCAATTTTTTCTGTAAGTCAAGGAAATATTTACCCAGAAGTAGGAGGTGAACCAACAGTGAGAAATTCTTCTGCTAGAATTTAAACTTAATGGAGGGGTGGTGGATTAGAGTGAACATAAATGATGCAAAAAGTGTTTATGATCCTGACCAACTTTCCCCCTGCAGGGTTGGGAGAGGGGGATTAATTCCACACTGCTGAGTCAGAGCCCAGTCTGTGTGCACTGAAACCAGCACGAGTTTGGTTACCAGTTTCAGGGGGAGCAGGAGTGAGGCTTGAATTCCGTGTGCACCCATGTGTGTAACTGTGTTTTCAGTATCCCAGGCTCAAAAGTCAGAATTGCAAGCTGACGCTGAGATTCAGCAAAATCAAGCACAAGTGTAACTCCTAAGAATCTGAGGATGGGCACCCTTAGGCACACCAGATTTTTCTCAGTGAAAGCCAAGTGTGCCACTATTTTTTTTCACAACAGATTTTTAATTATTTTTCCTGTAACTGAAGTTTGAAAGAATTAGCTCAGGATGGACCCCTGACCTTTTTTTCAGCCACCAGAAAAATTGCAATGTTAGTTTCAAGCCTCTTCTGCTTGGTTTTTACTACAATCTAAACTTGCTACTAGACACTTCTAAAAGTAACATGTTGTTCTTTTTTGTCCTCTTTCAGGCAAACTGTGGCTGAGTATGATTAGGCTCATTTGCTTGAGTATCAGTTAAACTCTTTCAGTGGCATTGCAGTTAAAACAAGGTACTTGCTTAACAGTGACATTTCCAGTTACTGACTTTTTTATTCCACCTGACATAAAGACTATAAATTCCTTTCTTACCAGAAACAATGTCAGAATAAAATGGTTATTGCACTTAAACCTGGTTTTAAAAAATCAGAAAAACAAAAAGCCTTGCTAAGAACCCTTTATATATATTTAAGAAATCCGTGTGTATAAAATATGAACATGGTTTTATAGAATGGTTCCTGAGTTTTCCCCACTGATTCCTCTGCACAACAGCCCAAAAGCTGAGCTGTAGCCTTTTAAAATTCAGTGTGAAGGAAGATGGCAACCAGCTCAGCTGGGTCACAGCCATCTCACTTCCAGCTGGGATTCTGCTCTGTGATATGATGATAAATTCTACACACTTTAACTCAAAACCTTGTGCAACATCTTTGAAGAAACCCTGATCTTTTTCCTAGTGCACTAGGTATTATAAAAAATCCATAAAATATTTTTGGTCTAAGTAGCCTCCTAAGTTTTTCTTCAGTTGCTTTGTGTTTTGGGGGTTTTTTTAAGTTTTGTTTTCCACTTTGAGCGTGTTCTGTGTGATTTTTTTTTTTTTAAATTTGGTTCCTGTTGTTTAGTAAAGGAATTCAGGATCTCTAAAATTTAAATATGAGATGTTTGTATAGCAGTTCTGGTTTTCTATTAGCTTTTATACAGTATCTTTAAAAGCCCTTGATAGAAGTGTTTATTTTGGAGGATATGGAATAAATATGCTTCCACTTATATAACTTTAATATATGTCTTAAAATTTAAATTATGGAGAAAAAATGCTAGTTGCTTGTTTATAAATAAAGGTCTTTTGAAGAGTGTCTAGTTTGGCTACAGCCAAAATAAAAGGCAAATTTATTGATACAAAAGCCTGTCTTCATCATATTTTGTTTAATTTTATAGCTGTGTACTGAAGTAACACAAAGTTATAAAAAGTGTTTTGCTTTTTTTTCCTAAAATTTGTGACAGGAATGTGCAGATGTTTTAATATATAGATTAGAATCTATAATTCTGTCCCTTTTTTGCTATTTTTATAACCTGTCAGATAAATCTCAGAGAACTATCCTGCTTCAGTGGGAGTGGAAACTTGCGTTGCATTTCAGGGGAGCAGAGTTGAGCCATGAAATGTATTTTGGTTTGGGACTTTTTTTTCCTTTCAGGCACTGTGTTGGCAAAGCCTCTAAACCTATCTTAAGTCCATTAAGATCAGTCTTAATTTTTTTTTAACTATGCTTAAGTTCTTTGCTGAATTGGGACCATGGCCAACCTTGAAAGTGAGCATTGGCAGCAAAATACATGAACCAGTAACAAAACTGTCCCCAGTTTTGGGTTTTTTTTGTAAGGGAGAGCAAAACACCCCGTGACAGGTGATGAAGGAGATAACCTGGCACAGTGGGTGACCCCAGGGTTTGTCTGGGGTCTTTCAAAAACCAAATGTTGCTTTATCTGCGACCCCAAAGAGCTGTCAGAGGCTTGGCCTGAGTTTCCTGTTTAAGCAGGAACATCCAGGAGGTTTTTTTGCCTGGTGTTGTTTGTTTGCTTTGCCCCAAGTAGGACATGCAGGTTTGATCCAAAGTGTTCTCTGTTTCTGTTCCAAGCTTCCAGTGTTAAAACGAGTTCCTCCCATGGGATAAGGACAGACTATGCCTCATTTCTTGGCTCTAACAGTGAGGGTGCAAATATCTGGCATGAGCCTGTAATCTGGCATGTGCCTATACTGTTCAATAAAATTGTTTACATTTTCCTACCAGAAGATTTAGATAAAAATCAAAACAAGCTTAGGGGGTTGTTTTTTGTTGGAGGGGGTTTTTTTTGTTTGTTTGTTTGTTTGTTTTGGTTGGGGTTTTTTTTAGTGTTGCTGTTATTGAATCAGTGTTAAAATCTTTTTTTCTGTTGTTGCTGAACACAGCCTGATAGTATTTTTAATGTTACTGGTTCTTGTTTATTTAAAATGACTTGTGAAAAACTGTACTGTAACTGCTCTACCAAAAGGGACACTTATCAAGAGAAAGGCTGGATACAGAAAATGGATTTACCTATATTAGAAATACTCTATATTAATAATATTGAAGAACTTTAAACCAAATTGAGTCATAACACTTGAGCTGTTTCGGCAGGAAAGTCCTATTATGGGCAGCCTCAGTTGTTGCAAGGATGTCTGAAAAATACATCTGAATTCTGTGGTTGAGCTGGTTTTTCATGTGGCTTTTCCTCTCACTATTCCAGAATAAAGGACTTGATCCTTTTTTTCCTTTTGCAGTCTCTCAGTGGTACACATTACCTTTTAAAGACACAAGCTTCCCACTATTGCAGCAGCAGCAGCTTTAATTCAAATACATACAGAAAACCAGAACAAACCCTCTTTTGCAGCATTAAGTGCAAAATACACAAAGTACATCTTTTAAGGCTTATTCTTGGCAGTGTCCCTTTTTGAAAAGCAGGAAAATGGGATCACTTTAAGTGCTTGGGTACAGGGGAATAGTTCCCTACTAGAAATGGGAATTATCCAATATATTTTCTAGAGAGTTTTCTGGTTAGTTACACAAAATCACTTGTCATTTTAAAGGATTATAGAGGTAAAACAAGCAATTCTGAGTTTATAATCCTGTATACCTTATACATTCTATATCAGTTCAATACACCAGGATGGGTTTTTACTTTTTTTAGGACTGAGACTTAATAGCTTAAGGCAACTTTTTCTTTAATGTAATGTAAATCCATTGCTGCTTTGTACAACTTTTTCTACCGTGTGTTTTCTTTACTTAGATCTTGACTAAGAAATGTTGACGTCCAATAAACTTACACTTTGTTTCTTTTGAGTCACTGTGTCTTCCACTGGAATCTCTTGGCAGAGGGTGGTGTTATTGTACAAACCATTGTGTCTGCGGGGTGGGAAGTGTGTTTGTAAAAGAGCATCTTTTGTTCTGTTTATTGGATGTGAGTGCTACTTTTACACGACTAAAATAATGGGCGTTTGTTTGTTTTAGTAAATGCCTCACTGAACCTTTTCCTGGAAAACACAGGAAAACCAACTGCTCCAGACAATCTCTTAAAAACTTGAGCACAGCCCAAATGCTGCTTCATGTGCAGTCAGTGATTAAAAGGAGAGCTTGTGGCAGGAAGTGTCTCCATCTAAGACTGGACTGAGCCAGATGTTTCAAAACACACGGGAATGATTCTGGTGTTTTGCAGCGCTCTCACCCAAAGCAGTTTTACTGCATGAATTTCCCTCTTCAAAGACCCCTGTGTGGGAATGTAGTGTGTGGATTCCCATCATGCAGAGAATGATATTAGCTTTTGGGAAAGGGGTTTACTCAGTTCCTCTCTTCACACTTGGTGTGACCTGTCTTTGAGAACACTTAAACCAGTTTTCTCAGCTTCTTGGACTCCACATTTGCCATCCTTTGCCATTTTTGCCTTGTGCAGAGTGGTTGGACCTACTGACCAGTTTCACCCACATTTAACAGGAGATAAGGTCTCAAGAGTTAATGTCCCACGAGTTCCATGCAGATCACTGCCTGGGTGTCGAGGCATGGTGTCAGTGGGAAGGATAAGATTTGCACAGAGGAGGTGCTGAGCACTTCCCTGCGCTTTTTACCCCAGCACTTGTCACTGTGTGTGTGCTCTGACTGGTCAGCGGGGCAATGGCTCAGGTGGAACACAGGGCCGAGCTGAAGGAGCAGCTCTGCCAAATGGTTGGATCAGGAGTTGAAAGGGCACTCTGAGCTCAGGAGGATTTGGGCCTCTCCTTGAAAACAGGGACAAAGGGCTCCTGGCCTGTCCCCCGTGGGGTATCCCTGCCCCTCACAGGTCAGGGGAGCTGTGGAAAAGGCAAAGAGAGGGCAGAGAGCTGCTCTCTGACCAATTCAGTCTTAAATCCCCAAAGATTTGGCTCTCTCCTTTCAGCTAGGAACTCCTCCAGCTCTTCCTGCATCCAGTTAATATTGACACACAGTCCTCTCTCCATCACTGTTTCAGTACAGACTGACCTCTGCTTGAAAGGTTCACAGGAAATGCTCCAGAGACCAAAAAGCCTGTGTTTGACATGAAACTCCAGAGACAAACCAAAATGATAAAGAGTTACTGATAATGCCATGAGCATTGCACCTGGTTTTGTGGTTATTTTTGCTCTAATTCCAGCTGTCCCCTTCTAAGACAGTTGGTGTGCAAAAAAATCCAGTAATGTTTACTTTTCCATTCATAGGATATTTCCATCCATGACCCTTAATGTACAAACACTAACAGAAGCATCCCTGCTATTAGACCAACATGGATAATATTTCTGTTTCCAGTCCTGAAATACTCTGGCAATAAAAATTTTCAAGGTGTTGGCTGCAGTGAAGCGACAAACACAACTTTTATTTCCCTTTCATTTTAGGTGTGTTGAAAGAGTACACTGAAAGTTACTTTCTGCTGAACAAAGAATTTGCTTTAAATTGCCTCTGTAGTTTTGATAAACTCTTTATTGATGTCTTGTCCAGAGTCTGGGATGGATTCAGCTCTTCAGTGTCATGGAGCCCTGGCTGCAGTCTTCAGCTTGAGCTGATAGTTGAGGGCTCAGGCTCTCACCCAGCCACGTGCATCTCTCCAGTGAAGTCCACTGGTGTTAAAAACAAGACCTGCTGGGATTGCTGACATCCAGGGATGCTCCTGCTGGAAGGAGGAGACCATGCTGAGGTTTGCAGGCTCTGCAGGCAGGTGGCTGAAGGAACAAAGGGCATCAAGCCAGAAGGTCAGAGAAAGTACGATGACAACAGCAGAAGAATGGAAGATACAGAAAAGAGCACATTGTGACCCTGCCAAAAACAACAGCAAGAAAAAAGCCCTCTATTTAAGGTGTCATTTGTGATTAATGTGGCTCTTTTTGGTTCCCACTTATTCCTTTCTTCCCTAATGAATGAGGTGTTCCTGGGGTGTGACACTTATAACCCTTCCTGGCTGACAGAAGCTGCATCAATTACTCTTGTCATCCATTAATAAAATTCTGTAAAGTCTATGAAACAGTTGAAGGGAAAAAAACTACCCAAAAGATATTTAATAATATTTCCTCTACAGTCCTGCACTGGGGGAAGTTCTGGTTCTGTTGGAACAGGCTTTGAAGTCTGCACATCCTGAGGGCTTCCCCAGGTGGGACAACTCCAGTTTGCAATATTTGCTGCTGCTTCTTCTTTACTCATCAATCATCTGAACAGCAAATGCCACAAGAAGAAGACTTTGCTTTGTTAGCTCACCTTAAGGTTATTTGTTTCAGAAGAAATTTGACAGAGGTATGCAAAGGCAAGTAAATGGATTTTTTAAAAGCATGAGGAAAAAAACCTGTAAAAATACCAAATTCTAAGTCTGGAGGAGATTCACACGCAGTAAAATGAGATTTGTAATTGGGTGTTTTTTACCAAGTATTTACTACAAGGCTTAAGAGAGGGAGAATCACATAGAAACTTTGTTTTATGGAGATGATCCTATAATCTATTCTGTGCCTTTAATGCTGGGTACAGGCTTTAGGAGGAGCCAGAAACAAAAGACTGCACCGTCACAGCCACCTCAAGAGCCACACTTGAAAGCACCACACGGAAGGTGAAGCCCTCTCTCTATACCTGCACAGGTCCTTGAATTTTCTTAGCTGTCCAGCTGAATTGGAGCATTTTCACTGTTCTACTGGAGGAAGGCATTTTTCAAAGCCTGCCGATTTCCTACAAAATTCCTTGAAGTGCTGCTGCTCTCAGTCTAAAACGTGAAGATACCTTTTGCTACTTACCAAGTCCTTTCTTCTTTCTGATGTCCCACATTCCCAAAGCCAGCCGGTCTGAGTGTCCTCACGCATCTGTGTGAGGAGCACACGAGTGTTTGTAGTGCCCGGGAGGAGCGCACATCCCTGGGAAGTCCCAGCCCCTCTGGGGATCCTGGCGCTCTCTGGTGGAGAGAAAAGAACCGGACCCAGCAGTGAAAATAAAAGGAGAAAGAAAAAATTACAAAACAAGCAGCTTGGCGTGTTTAAGTTTCTAAAAACTCAGAGTATTTCACTTAAGTTTTGGTCCATATTTTTGAAGAGTCATCATCATATAAAAAATAATAGTCCCCAAAATAATTTTCCTTTTTCTGTCGCAGTGCCAGATACATTTCAGGCCAAATGTCTGTTGTTAGCCTTTGTCCTTTTTGCAAAGTTGTGACCACTCAGGAATAGATTAATTACCAGATATGGACTCACAGGTTGGTTTGGGTTGAAAGGGACCTCAAAGCCCATCCAGTCCCACCCCCTGCCATGGGCAGGGACACCTTCCACTGTCCCAGGCTGCTCCAAGCCCCAGTGTCCAACCTGGCCTTGGGCACTGCCAGGGATCCAGGGGCAGCCACAGCTTCTCTGGGCAACCTATGCCAAAGCACCCTCAAAGGGAAGAATTTCTTCTTAAAAATCTAATCTAAACCTGCTGCCTTTCAGTTTGAAGCCAGATTTGGAGAAAGGGAAATGTGCAAACCTATAGGGAAAAGCAAAAATGTCATAATATGACAAAACAACGACTCTCATAAATTATGACACTTATAAAATTAGGGGGTGAAATACAGGTGGGCTGTGATTAATACAAACACGATGCTGCCATTATTTGTCTGTTTTCACACGTTGTTCTTTTTCCTTGTGTTCTGGCTTTGGGGTTAAACCATGACCCTGTGCTAGGCTGCATTTTTGGTGCATGAAGGGCTTCAAAAGTGAGTACAAGTATCCAGGGTGAACCAACGTGGGTCAATTCTCATAGAATTGAAGCATGGCTCTGCAGCTTTGCTTTATATCTAAATACATAATTCAAAATTATGGTTGGACAAAATAAAACATTGTGACCCATTTGCTTTGAGACTTGGCCAATTTGTCAACAGTTATATTCATGGGGCATGGTTGTTTTTTCAAGGCATTTTTAGGACCAGGTCTGTATTTTAACAACAGCTGATTTCTGATCTAATGAAACACTCAGCTCCTGGCAGTGTGTCTTCTTAAGCAATTAAGAGATGTAGGCATTTGGGCAAAGAAGAACTAAATGACCTTAAATGAATTGCAGTTTTTCTACTATGACATCATGGTGGACACATTACTTTTTCTTCTGCAGGGATTGGTGTTTGGATAGATCAGATGTCTCCCGATTTTGCAGATGAACTGAAAATAAGAGCAGTTAGTTGGAGGTCTAATGTTGTCATCACCTCTGAGCTGGTTTTTTGTATGGAGCATGCATCCTTCATTAAGAAGAGGATGTTCTCTGGAAGACTCAGGTTGGGAGGGTTATTCCAGATGAAGAGCCAGACATGTGCCAGCCTCCCCATCCCCATGCCAGCTCCAGGTTATGGAAGTTTGCTTGGTGGCACATCCTTGGTGCCAGGCTGCTGAAACCTTTCAAAGAGGCTTCTGGGCACCCCACCTAGCCCTTGCTCCAGGTCTTTTGTCACCCTCCTCCTCAGACAACTGTCACAAAGAATCGCAAGTGTTGTCTCAGAAGGGATGGGATGTGTGACACATGCTGAGTCTTACCTCGAAAGGGGCTACAGAAAACAGACTGGACAGTGCACGTGAGGGCAGGACCAAATGGGGGACCCATGATCTGGCTTTGGCTTTGTTCCCCTCCTGGCCCCACAGCTCCACAGTCAGCAGGCAGAAGGGCAGGGCTGTTACGTGGAGAAAGGCTGAAATGCTACATGTGAAAGGGGAAGTGGTCCCTTCTCCCACGAGGACTAACATGCTGAGGGATCACATTTCAGGAATGAAGATTACCAGGTCTGCTTCCGCCGGCAGAGCTGTCAGTGAGGAGCGTGCAGCGGTGCCACCTCAGGCTGAGGCTGTAAAATCTCAATAAACACACGGTTATAGCCACCCCGCAGGTAAAGGTGGCATCACACACAGTCCTGCGACGCTGCAAAAAGCTCTGCTGGCCAAACTAAGCATATTTTACACATATTTTACAAACCAAGCATATTTTACACTGTTAAACTCTCCTGACAAAGCACTTGTTCCAAACTTCATGTTAGACTGCAAGTATGGCCTCTTAGGAACCTTCTCGTCCTTTCATGTGTAGAAAATCGTCTCTGGAGCTCAGAGGCAGAGAATTAGCAGGAAAAGTTTGTATTGATTTTATCTATTTGCAACATATTTGGTTTTGTATTTGTTATTGTAATTGCAGTGACGAAACATACTCCTTTTTTTTGTAAATTGTGTTCACAGCTTTAAAAATGAAATTTATTAAATAACTATGATTCAGTTAATTAAATAATTATGAATAACTATAAGCTAGGGTGCTTATTTCTGTAACATGGGACTTTGGGCAATCTCAGATCCAACACTTCCCAGATACTAAATCAGAGTGTCCTACCCTGTCATACACATTTATCTGTGTCAAGTCTAAGGCACCATTCCACCCACCTGCAAAAAATCTGAAACCTCAAACCCGTAGTCAAAGTCCTAAAATTCTGCCCTGATTCTGTCTATGGGGTGAAAAAGAGCATCCAGAGCAGGTGCAGAACCCAGTAGCGCTTGCTGACAGGTGAGATGTTTCTTAGTTGTTCATGTGCCCTGGGTAGCTCTATCGGTAAAACATTTTAGAACTACTGTGGCATCACTCTAGGTCAGAGAAAGCTCCAGGTCTGCAGTTCTCTTCTTGCCTCTCCAGCATGGAGTGAAACAGTGAACAAAATTCATACCTCAAAGAACCAAAACCAGACATCTGAGGCAACCCCAATGAATGATGCATTTGTAACTCCCTTGTTCCACAACCACTGTAAAGTCATCTCTGTGCTTTGCAGCCATCACTGACAGAAACAGATATATACTTGCAAGTTAAAAGCAAACCTGGGATTTGGGAAATACAAAAGTGCCTTTATAAAAAACCAGCATATAGCAGAGACTAGGAGCATGTCAGCTCCCAGTCAGCTCAAAGTACATGGAGATATGACAAACTAATTGCTTTATTAATTATATCCCCAGAGCTATGCTTTCATGGGTAATGTCCTGAACGTTCACAGGGGCTATTCCGAGTACACAGGTGCACAAGAAAGGAAAATACCTGAGTGTTAGGAGTGTTGTCGGTAGGCTGAGGGAAGGAATCCTTGCCCTCTCCTCAGCAATGGTGAGGCCACAGCTGAGGTGCTGTGTCTCCACTGGAGAGAGGCCACTGAAAGGCCATGAAGATGACTCACAGGCTGGAGCATCTCTCAGAGGAAGAAAGGCTGAGGGGACTGGGGGGGAGAGGCTACAGAAGTCTCCAGGGCAATTTGATCATGGTATAGAAATGTCTGAAGGGAGGGTGCCAAGAGAACAGAGTCAGGCTCTTGGCACTGGTGCCCAAGAGACAGAACAAGACCCAAAGGGCACAAACTGAAACACAGGAGGTTCCTTCTGAGCAGGAGGAAAAGCAGCTTTTCATTGGGAGGGTGAGCAAGCACTGGAAGAGGTTGCTCAGAGAGGCTGTAGAGCCCACGGAGATGTTCAAAAGCCATCGGTGTGGACGTGGTCCCGCACGACCGGCTCTGGGTGGCCCTGCTCGAGATGGGGGCCGGGACAAGGGGCAGGGAGCCCTCGGCAGCGCCCTTGGGGCAGCAGGGACCGAGCCCGGCCCCGGCTCTGTCCCCAGGCTCTGTCCCCGAGCTCTAGAGCACAACAGCGATGGTGGAGGACAAAGTGAACCCCAACTCCAGCCACACAGCCCCTTGCCCAGCTGGCCACAAGAGCAGGCCCTCAGCGGGCATTTGGTGGGGACGGTGGGTGGCTCAATCCTGCCTCTGTCAGAGCCTGAGGAGGAGGGGGGCTTTGTCAATGTGGAGGAAAAGTGGGAATCGGACAGGGATCATGAGCTTTCCCAGTGGGGAGATGTTAGAAGCTACTAAGAATTCTCCAACTGGAAAGAATCTCTTGAGCAAGAGCTCTCCCAAGGAGATGTCAATAGCTCTGAAGAACTCTCCAAATGGGATGAGTCCAATGAGCAGAAGCTACCAAGAATTTTCCGACTGGAAAGAATGCACGGAGCAAGGGCTGTCCCAAGGAGAAGTCAGTAGCTCCCCAGAACCGTCTGACTGGGAGGACTCCACTGGCCAAGAGCTTTCTGAAGAGGAAGACTCTGTTGGCCAGGAGTTGTCCCAAGGCAGTGGTAGCAGACCCTCCACGTGGTCCAGTTGGGAAGATGATGGTGACCAAGAGCTCGCACAGGACAGTTGGGAACACGTGAGCGTCCACGCATTGGGGACAAGCCCTTGCTGCTGGAGGAGGACGTGTGGGACAAACTGAGCTTCTTCGAGCTGAGCAAAGATGAAGAAGACAGGGAGCAAAGACTGGGAGTTTTTGCAGAAGCCGGGCTCTCAGTGCCTCGCGAGGCCTGGGCTGAGCGTGGGGCAGCTGAGCCGTGCCCCAAGTGCCGCTCTGGGCCTCGCCTCCCCACCTGGCAGCCCAAGGCCTGTTCAGAGGACACGCGGCTTCTCCCGCCCTGGAGGAGCAGGTGCCAGAGGCAGGGACAGAGAGCCCGGTGCCCGCCCCGCTCAGCTGCGTTTTGTGCTTTTCCCAGCTGGGAGCCCAGGCCCTCCGCGGGCAGCCGGCTCCCCCCAGGACACGTCCCTCCCGCTGCAGGCGGGCGCTGCGGGGGCTGTTCCGCTGCCCCTGCCCGAGGGCACAGCCGGACAGCAGCGCCCGCTGCCACACGGGCTGCCTGTGCCTGGACGTGTCCATCCAGGCTCAGCAATCCCCGGCCGCTTTGCATCATCCCAGGGGCACCTCCCCAAGGCCAAAAGTTACCGGTGTGGCCAGCCCCAAAGCAGCACCCGTGGGGGACGGTTGGTGCTGGGTGGCTCAGGGGTTAATCCCAGAGAATCATCAAGGTGGGAAGAGACCTTGACAGTCGTACGGTCCCACCGGCACCCCAGCTCCACCAACATCACCCCAAAACCATGCCCCCAAGTGCCACATCCAGACAACTCTTCAACACTTCCAGACACAGCGACTCCACCACCTCCCTGGGCAACTTCTTCCAATACCTGACCACTGTGTCAGGGAAAACTTGTTTCTAATATTTCATCTGAACCTTCCCCGGTGGAATGGAAGGCCATTTCCTCTCATCCTGAAAGAATTACATGCTGGGCCTTTGGGATTGTATCCACGAGGAATGGGCACAGATGGGAGGTGGTTCTCCAGGGATATCCCTGCAGGACAGCGACACAAATGATTCTTCCAAAATAGTGAAGGTTGAATTTAAGGAACAGTAGTAAGAAAAAAACCCCACAACCTCCCCATTTCCAAACAACAACAACAACAAAATAATAAGAATATGAATAATAAGAAGAATAACAAGATGATGAAGAAATAATAGTAGTAAATAAGAACAAGAATAAGAAAAGGACTAAGAATACTAAATTGAATAAGAATTATGAGAAGAAGAAAAGAAATAAGAGTAGTAGTGATAATAAGAAAAACAAGAATAATATGAAGAAAAATAAATAGTAGTAGTAGTAAATAATAAGATGAAGAACAAGATTAAATAGTTGTAGTAGTAGTAAATAATAATAATAAGATGAAGATTAAATAGTTGTACTAGTAAATAATAATATCAAATTAAAATACATATCCACACATCTTCTAGAATCACAGAATGAAGGGAAGGACCTTAAGGTCCTCTAGTTCAGCTCCTCGCTTCCCTCTTCTTTCCTCTGCTTCGAGTTGGCAATGTCCTTGAAAATGTCCAGCAAAGAAGTCTTTGCTGTCTGCTCTGGGAGCCCCCACAGCTTTGGGATCTTGTCACCTGCACCTGCACAGCTCCCTTTGGAGGCACGGCAGAACCAGCGCCCCGGGAGCTTCCGCAATTGCCCTCTGGGATCCATGGCACACACTGCAATGGTCCGGAATTCCAGTTTCCGGCAAGGAGAAGTTTCTGCCTTTTAAGGCAAAGTGCTAAAGGGGCTGAAAGCCAAGCAGAGCAAGATTTTTCAATGATATTTCACGACCAGCCTTCATAACTTAATCAGGGGTTGCTTTAGCACGTGGATTGGGAAAAAAAAATCGGGGGAGGGTCTTTGGCTGGGAACTGCCACGGGTCAAGACAGACACTAGGAAAGAAACAGAGCAGGCACCCGCCCCATACCCACACCGAATCCCTCTACCTCTGGGGAGCTGGGTGCCCCTTCCATGTCCCCCGTACCCTCCGAGGCACCGCACATCCACTCCAGTGGGTTGTTTTACCTTGGGGGCACTGGGCGCCCACCCTGAACTCCTCTGCCTTCTGGGGCACAAGGAGCTCACCCTGGGCCCCTTCACCCCCTCTACCCCAGGGTACCAGGTGCCCATTCCGACCCTCTCTATCCCTTTTACCCCAGGGTCCCAGGAGCACATAATGAGCTTGTCGTATCCCCGGGGGCACCAGGTGCCCATCCCAAGCCCCTCTAACCCCCGGGGGCACCAGGTGCCTTCTAACCCCTTCTGCCCCAGGGCCACCAGGTGTTCACCCCAAGCCCCTCTAACCCCTTCTGCCCGCGGGGCACCGGGCGCCCAT
>VZTJ01005047.1:307295-347807 GCA_013397795.1 Orthonyx spaldingii
GGGCGGCTCGGCGCTGGCCTGGGCGCTGCAGCGGGACAGCTGGAGGCGGCAGTGGCGGCGGGCCTGGGTGGCGGCGCTCCGAGCCCAGGCGGCGGAGCGGGCGGTGAGTGCGGGGATGCGGGTGATGGATGGGCGGCGGGAGGGAAGGGAAGGGAAGGGACGGGGGATGCCCGGCGGGATGGGGCCGGCGCTTCCCGGCCGTGGGGCATCGCGCCGGGACGCGGCTCCGGGCGCTCCCCGCTGCAGGGGTGTACCGGGTGTGTTCCTGCCCCTCCGTGAGTGTGTTTGTATATTTACACGTGTGTGTGTGGTGGCTGCTTGGCAGGGGTTTGCAGGAGGGAGCTGGCCGGAGGCGCGGAGTGGGCGCACGCGTGGGAGCGGGGAAGGATGGGGAGGAAGGAAAGCCCCGCAGCCGCTGGCAGGGGTTCGCCTCGCCGATAACATTGTTCGGGCGTGGGGAGGAGGAAACAATGGAAACTTCCTGGCCTGGGCCTGCGGCCCGTCCTTCGGCAAATAATTCCCAGAGCCGGGCTTTCTCCGGGATGCCTCAGGCCCTGCTGAACCCGCGTGTGTGTGGTGAAACTCCAAGGGCTGATGTCCTCCGAACCCGCTGGTTGGTGGGTGGGATGCTCAGGGTTTGGTCAGTTTGCCCGTAACCCGGGTCAGGGAGGATGCACGAAACGTGGCACTCCTTCCCATCTCTACCTGCCCTTCCTGAAAAAGGCACAGTGTGGCATCCTGCTCGTTGGTGTGTAATGGTATGCCCGGGTCTAAGGGGTGAGGAGGTTAGGTGAGGCTGTGGCAAGCTGATTTCCTTGTCCTGAGGACTGAACCCTTGTCGTGTCAGTGGAAAATGCTGAGGATAAACGGTCTAGGAAGTGGCGTGTCCCCAGGTCTCTGTATCTGTGTGCAGCCCTCTCCCTAGGGGAGACCTCTTAGACCTAGGAGGTTCCTTCTTGCATGTCAGGGAGCAGGCTGGGGAAGAAGGAAGAGTGGGGCAACATGTGTGTGTGGAAGATAAGAAATAAGAATTAACACTTTCCAAATATCAGTGAAAGTTGGGCAGCAGTAAGAAAATAATTCATCCGCCCTGTCAAATTGCACGGTACAGTTCAGAAAAGTCTGGGCTGTGCTAAGAAGTGAAGGTTCGTCCTGCACTTGTGCAAGAGAAAGGTCCAGACAGCTTGAGCACAGGTGCTGGGAACTGGAAGTAACCAGCCACAAGTGGCAGCTTCCCATCCCTGGGCAGAGGGCAGAGCCCCTTGGACAGGGACACGCTCACCCTCCCTGCCCCGGGAGCAGCTGGAGACGGGAGTTCAGCGCCGGGCACTGCGGCGTGGCATTGCTCCCGCTGTCAGCCTCCCAAAACAATGTCAGCAGCAGGAAACTAATGAAATTCCTGCGTGCAAAACAGCCTCGGGTGATGAGGGAGGCGGGGCTGAGTGCTCGGTGTGGGCAGCAGGTGGAGAATGCAGTGCTGATGCTTCTGAAAGTATGACCTCAGTGCCCAAAGGCTGCCTTCTGCTTGCTGTCTGTGTGAAGACTGAGTGGCTGTCATCACTGTCTGCTGTCACTGATGAGGAGGGCTGGGCAGGGGAAGGATTCTTTCCTCACCTCTGCAAGATAATATTTGGGGTTTCTTAGTTTTGGCACAGCCTCCTGCAGCAGCGTATTAGGCCAAACTAAACGGGCCTTTTCAAACTACAGCACTGATAAATCCTTGCTGAAGAACAGCAGTTTCACTGAACCCTGTTGCTGTGCACGGACTTGGCTCTGCACTGTGTACCTTGATATTCTACTCCAGGGAAAGATGAGATATGATTAGGCCCATAGGTATGTCCTAAGTATATGTTTTCAGGCTCTACCCTGTATTATGTAGTGAGGTGTCATGCAATTAATACATGGACGTTTTGACATACATTTGCAGTTCCAGGAACTTGACTGGCAGTGCATTTTTATCACTTGTTTTCAAGTGATGGGTTCGGCACCTAATGATGCTTCTTTTTTTTCTTTCTTAGGATTCTCAATTGCTCACGTTTGAGGAAGATGACCCAGCAGAACCACTTGAGTTAGCAGTTAAAGAAGTTACCAGTGTTGTAAAGTCAGCTGGAGAGAAGGTAAACTTTGGGTTTGTTGCCTTCCAGTGTACTTTGGGTCAGGAAATGTTTTATTAGCGTCGGTGGAAGTTTTATTTGTCAATAGATTTGTACCCTTGGCCTGTGTTTGTCGAGGCAGGTAAGAGGCTGCCTCTCTAATGAACCTGTGCAAATTCTCTGCATTGATTCACTTCTTTTGCAAGTCATGAGCAGAATGTGCTCCAGGGCTTCCACCAAATGCACAATAACCAGGGTTATGCCAAGTTTATAGCTACGCCCTCAGTGAGCTCATGGAGCAGCCCTCTCCCCCACCTCCGCAGTCCTGGTGATGGTTCCCCATCCTATTGCTGAAATGTGCAGTGGGGACTTCACAGGCAAGAAAGAAATTTCTCTTCTGGGACAGGCAAACATCTTTGTCTGCTTGTTGCTGTTTGTGTGGCTGATGACAGGTTGGTTTCTCAGTGGGAGCTGAGTCAGGATCAGTGGAACAGATGCACAGTCCTGAGGGTGAAGTCTTGACTCTGCTGGACCCTGTATTCAGTGAGGAGCAGGTGATTTCTTTCCTCCTCTCCCACTGCACATACTGGGAGGTGGTTCAGGGCATGTGAAATTAAAATAAGGCAGAACGTGGCTCTTGGAACAGTAACAATGCATTAAAAGGAGGAAAAAAACCCATTTATGTTTATTAGCAGTGATAGCTCCTGCATTTTTGTCCTGGTGACTGTAAGTACTGCTTACATCTGAACTGGTGCTCAGCTTTAGGCACCTGCATCAAATTACCCTAATGCTTTCCTTTTAGTTTTGCTTTGTTATTTTGGTTTGCTCATCTGATTTAGATGCTGAGCAGCTCTACTATGACTCCTTTGAAAACTATGCATGCTTATCTGCCTGATACACAACTTAGAGGCACACCCTGGCTGGTGGCAGCTGGGGATTGTTAACATGTAAAGCTGTTCGTGTACTTATTTTCTCTTTTTTTAATTTTTTAAAATTTATTTCGGTACCAGTGGTCCCTGCCCCAGCAGCGGGGCTGGAGAGACTGGACTTGGTAGGGCTGTAGGGTTGGCACAAATGTTACTCTGTGCCCCTGGAAGGTACCATGATGGGAAATTGTAAGGAGAGGGCACTGCTAGGTCTGAAAGTGGTGTGCTGTGTGATGTGTGAAGCTGGGACGCGAGGGAGAGCTGCTGCAAATAAAGCTGGCAAATAACAGCACAAAAAACTGGTGTCTTGCAATGCAGTGTCTAAAATGTTGCTGGAAGGGACAGGCAGGGCTGGGTTGAGCCATTTCAGTGTCTTAATCGAGCTGTTACACTGCAGACAGAAATCTGACGTGGTTTCAAAACAGCTTAAACCAACAGAAGCACATTTTAAAATTTACTGGAGTGAAACAGGTTTGCTTTCATACACTGGATTCTTCTGAACTGTGCCAGAACCCATTTCCATAATCTTGTGCACAGCTGCTGGAAAAAGTTCTCTGAATCATTCTTACTTCAGTTAAGGTACAACTTGAATATTTATTTGAATTTCAGTGTACAATAAACTTAAGAGTGGCAATTTGGTAGCTACTTTTCCTTCTTTTTTTAAATGCATACCTTTCTCTAAACACCTCAGGAGTTCTCTTACATGGTAATTGTCTCCTGCATATTCCTCAGGTTATGTAAAGGGTCCCAAAGTGGTGTTTGGTTTTTTGGGGGTTTTTTTTGGTGTTTTCTTTCCCCCCCCTTGCTCTTCAAACTCTTAATGCTTGCATGTGAAATGGAAATATCTCTGTGCAGCTTGCCCAAACTCCAACATCTGACAAAAAATTGGTGTGTGCTGCCCAGTGCAGTGCTGCAGACATGGTTGGAATGCTGCTGGTTCTCAGCTTGGCCAGAGCTGTGGTGACAGGAACAGAGCTGCTCTGTGGCTGAAGGTTACACCACACTGCTCCTTGATAAAGCCTCTATTAATGTGTTGCCTTCACTCCAATTTTGGGCCAGAGCCTAAATATATAGAATGAAGTGGCGTGTTTTCATTGTGTGGTATTGGTTTTGTTTTAATAAAGTAAACATGAGAAATAGTCTTAGCTTTTTCTGCCAGCCTCTCCATTAGTGCAGTCTGTTTGCAGAGGACTTGAACTTCACAACAGAAACAGCAACAAAAAAGAGGATTCTCTTGCTGGGGACTTGGCACAGAGGGTTTGGATGGAGCAGGCTACGACAGAAGTCTTGGTTCTTTTTCTGCTTCATACTTAAATGGAAAGGGGTAAAATTCCTTCAGAGTCATTCCTTTGATGTCACAGCTACACTGCCAGCTGGGGTCATTCCTGGTTACGTACATGTGTTTATTTCTGATTATTTTGGCGGGGTGAACTACCCTGAGCATGATGTACAGTTCCCATTGTCTTTTAACTCCCTATTTTCTTCAAAAGCCATGCCAGAGTTTTGCTGCTTTAATGACTGGGGGTTTTTTTATAAGCCCAGGGAGAATTATGACCCATGGAGATTTTTTCCTTGGCTTTTTTTTTAGTTTTTGCACTAATGTAATCCTTTCTTCTTAATGTGTTTGCTCTTCTTCCATGGTGCTTGCTGTCAGTGTTATGAAGGGATTATATTTCCTTCCAGGTTTTGTTTAGCTTGCCTACATAAGTTGCTCCTTAAGTCTCCTTTCACAATGCTGTCCTGGCTCCTAAGTCTGTCCTGTGCACCCATTCTCAGCAGCAGCTCCAATTAAATCCGTATTCTTGAACTTGGTGGCTGAAGGGACACACAGCCCTGCAGGTCAGCTCTCACTGTGCAAGGAGATGGCTTCTTTTTATCTCTGAAAGTACTTTCCTGAGGGGTTTTAGGCTCCAATGTGCCTCTCCTGTGGCTGCTTCACGCTGTGAGTGCCTTGTTGCATCAAGGTCTCTCTCCCTGTGGTGTTCTCCCGGTGATAAGCTGTCCTTTGTATGAGCAGGAGTTGTTAATTCTTGCACACACACACTACATATTTTGTAGTGCATTCCTCTCCTACATTTCAAGGCCTTTCAGCTTTCCTGTGTGATGACCTAATCTTCCTTTATGTTGCTGCTTCCCAGCTTGCTTTCCTGAGCATCATGTTTTCTTTCTGGTTTCTCCTGAGGTATTTTTGGACTTTAACTGTGCAGTGGGGTTGGTGCCTGGAAGACTCTTCCCAGCTGTTTCCAGCTTTCACTTCCCTGCTTGCTGTACTGTCCTCTCCCTTTCAAACATCCCAGGTTGCCTTAATGGGGGAATGATGGAGTACAAGCTTAATTATTAGTGGGGTGAGCCTACAGAGTTAATCAAGACAACATTCTGATCTAACCTGGTTCAGAACTGCGTGTCTGGCTGCAGGAAGACATTGGGATGGGGGTTTGTTTGCTTCACTGGAGGTGATCCTGGCTTTGGCACTGTCTGTCTGTCTCCCAGCTGCTACTGCAGATGTGTGTGTGGGCCTCCTATGGGCTTGTGCCACATCTGCCAGCTTGGCACAGGGATCAGGGAAGCCTTAGCACCCCGACACAGGGAAACTGTCTCTGCAAGTGAATTATTCCCCAAGCTACCACAGAACTACCTGGCAAACCTCTCCTGGGGTTTTCTGTCTCCTCTTGGTTTCTGTGTCTTCAGCTGTGCTGTGTCTCAGATGCTTTGAAAAGACTTGCACGATGGTGAGGCCAAACTAGCAATTCTACTTCTGGTACTGATTTATTTTTCCCCTGCTTCTTGTCTTTGCACCATTTGATGTTCACTGAACTTGTTAGGTGGATTAAAAATTCTTCCTGTCCTGTCTCCTTGCACTCCCTGCTCGTTTGTTTTATTCCCTCTCTCCCCTTTTTTCCCACCATTTTGAATTTGAATGTGTTGGTCTCAAAAGAGTGGATAAATTCACATGTTCTGTCAACTTCTGCTTTGTTTCTGTTGCTGACATCGAAATTCTCTTTCCTGCACTGAGTCTATCCCTCACCGTGCCTTCACCATGGTGTTTACCACCACTTGGAAAGCTGGGCTGAGGTTTTCACTGTATTTACAGGCCAGTTCAGTTTGATATTGGCTCCTAAAAATCCACACCTAGCTGTGCCTGGGTTAGGGATTGTATTTGTCATCTCCCTTTCATTTGCTGTGGTCACTTGTTTGGGTAAAGAGGGGGTGGAAAAGAAGCTGGAGAAACCCCCTGAAGAAATTAAGTAGTTTGGTAACCAAAAAGATCATGTAATTCTTCTGAACAGGGGAGTGTTAATGACTGTCAAAAGACAGAACTTTTTGACTTGAAAAATTTTCTTGTGGTGAGGTTTTAAGCTGAGCACACAAACTGTGTGGCCATTGACAAGATAAGTTTTCCATGCAAAAAAAAAAAGAGCCTTCTCACAGTAGTACCCTGGGAGAAATATGGGAGATCATGAGGGTCCCAAATCTTAGAGTGAGATCAAGGCAACTTGAACTGTGTGGCTGCCTCATTCCAATTTTCTTGTGAAATGCTGAATATTTGTACTACTTACATACTACAGAGTAACCCCAAGTAACCTGCTCTTCCTGGAAGTAAATACCGAGTGCAGTAAAACTAATTTCCTTCCAGAAAACAAACAAGGCGTTCAAGGCCTGTACTGCTGGGGGTTTTACACACACGTGTGGTGTGGGCAGGGCCTGGGGAAGGTGAAGAAAACCTTCCCCATCGGGGCTGTCAGAACTTCCCCTGAAGTCACAGCCCTTCAGCTCAGGGAGGGAACCTGCTGCTGCACCCGGGGAGGGGAGGGAAGAGTAAAGAAAAGGGAATGTGTAATGCACAAATTAATGTGGTGCCAGTGCCAAAAGTGAAATCTCAAGGCAAGAGGACACTGGGTGTGAGGAGCAGGGGCTCCACGGTGTTTCTTGTGATGAAGCAGCTTCTGCTGCTAGTTCAGGAAGGAAAAAACTGCAGTTTTGCAGCTCTGTCCAGAGGAACTGCAAAGGGAAAAAGTCTGGAACTAGAGGGGGAGGGCAAAGCAAGGGGAAGGGTTTTAACAGCTGTGAGTACACAAGTTTGGACACTTGAGTTGCTCAGAAAAATGGTCTTGCTCAAACTGCTGTGCTTTTTCAGTTTCCTTTGTTCCTGCAGTTGTTTATCTGGAAGATAATTGTTTTTAGGGCAATTGTACTCACAGGTTTAGATATGTGTGAGCAAGTTGTGTTAGAGCATCTGCAGCTCACTGGAGCTGGGTGCCAGCATTGGGCGTGTGGGAGACTGAGCCCAGCCAGGTCAGGGAGCTTTGGCCACTGCAGCTCCCCCCATCTTGGGCTGGAGTGGTCAGGGATGAAGAGGAGAGGCTGGAAACAGCAGGAATAACCCTGGCTTTGGGGTGATTAAGTACCAGCTTTGTGTGGGGATGGATGGCAGAGGACTGAGGAGGAACAGGGACACAAAGGTACCCGAGGAAGGGCTGGGAACCCCTTCCATGGGAGATCCCCAAAGCACATGGAGAGAAAGATGTTTGTGCCAAGGGAGGTGCTGCAGGGAGAAAATACTTTGGTCTTGGTTTCCTTGTGCTGCTGCTTCACCTCATCTTATTTCTGCTGCTTTAGGAGATGTGTCTTGCCCAGATGTCGATCACAAAAAAGAGCTGGGGGTGACCCCTCTGGGAGTCCAGAACCAGCTGGTCCCAGCTGCCCTGCAGGGCTTGATTTTTGAAGAGCAGCTTGTTATAAAAGTAACAGATTTTCTAGACTCTAAATTGCTTAAGTGTTGATGGCTGGGGATGTCCCTGGTGAGGGAAGTGGGAGAGAGAAGGAGGAACATAAATGAAATTGAAGGGGAGCTCTCTTCCCATCAGTCCAGTTTCCTCTGTTTTGTTGTGAACACCTATCCTTCCTCTTTTTCCCCCCTGCCAGCCTGAAAGGGGTGCTTTCCCTGCCCCTGCCTTCTCCAGCTCTTCATCTGTGCAGAGAAAATGAATTTGAGGAAGCAGGTTGGAACGAGGCAGGGGAAAAGGAGTGGAGCATGGGAAGCTTCAGTGTTTTTCTGTGTGTGACTGCCATGGGGGAAATGGCCTACATATTTCTGCTCTGGTCTATCAAAATCACCTGCTACACTTCTAAAGGAATGTCACTCAGCAAGGGAAGCAGCAGTTGCAGTCTCTTTCATCACCTTCTCGCCACTTGTGGCAGCATCTGAGATGAAAACAAAGCCGCTTTCTCTTCAAATTCTAGCCCAGAATTCTGCTTCTCTCAGTAGTCTGACTCCACCATCCATCCTGCTCCCAGAACAAAGGGATTCACCTGACATAAAGGCATGTTATTTTCCATTTACAAACATAGAACCGCTCCTTTTGATGATTGGATTAAAATTTGACAGGCGTCTGTACCTGAATACCACAGTTATTTTAGTAAAAGTGAGGGCAGAAGGGGAGTAGAGCTTAGTAGATGTCGTTGGCAGAAAATAAATTAATCAAGGAGACTAAAAGTCCAAACTCCACTGGTTTGGGCTTTGAAATTAAAGGTAAAAATATATATAAAAAACTGATACAGCATCTCTTGACAAAATGCAGAAAGAAAAATGAAAGTTCCACCACCTGCAGTGTCTGTTCACATCCTTTACTTGGAATTAAACATGATTAAGAAACAAGTGGCACATGAACTCCTCTACCAACTCTCTGGCCACACTTCTATTTTTTTTAAAGCATTAATCAACCACATACCTTGGCAATCTTGGCTCTTGGACATCCAGAATTTCCAGATGAATGGCTCTGCAACACATGTGCAGCAAGTCCAACTTGTTCTGAATGCACTGAACTTCCTATGGATGCGTGGAGCAAACATGCATGGATAATAAAACACTGCATGTAGGATGTGGAAGCATCAGCAGTTTTTGCATCAGACCTGTCCTTTTTTGCTCCTCTTCCCTCAAAAAAGAGGGAAGAACCTTTTCATTTTCGAAGTCTTTAATGAGTCAGCATGTCAGTCCATTACTTTGAATGAAAGCAGTGATCCTGTGTTTCAACTCAGCTACAAGTAAAACAAGCAGCTGGGCTCTTTGTTCTTGTTAGCTTTTAAAAACCCTTTATATTTTACCATAATACTGGGTGTTGGTGTTGTTTGTGTGGGATTAAGGTCAGAAGTCACTTCTGAAGAAATTCAGACTTTGGGAAAGGGGAGAGGTGAGGGAAACTCATTTGTCCACTTCTAAACTATAATTTGCAGAAGACACACCTGAAAAGGCAAATCTTATTGCTTGTGGGTGTGGTTGGGATTTTTATTGTCATATCCACCTCCCCACCCCATGCTCCTTTGTAATTAAATCTCTACCTTAATGGATGTACTCAGGCCCTTGATAAAGCCCTGGCCATCCTTAAAATGTACCCTAAAGAGCCCAGGGAGATGAAATGTGTTTAAGGAGAGCCTGATAAGGATCTTGCAGGAGGTACATGATTCCATTCAAAGCTTTCAGCTTCAATTCCAGTGCCTGTGAGTGGAGCAGTAAGTGCACAAACACAATTTAATAGCACCGTGCAGAGTTTTTGTCAGACAAACCTTGCAGGGAGTTATTTGTCTGTGCATTGCATTGACCTGGTTCCCTCTGCCTGAGTCAGTGCGAGGAGGGCCCCGCTGTCCTTTTCACACTGGAGCTGTGGGGACAGGAACCACAGAGGGACAGTGACAAGCAGCTCTCCTCAGCCAGCAACATCTGTTTGCAAAATAAACACGTCTCTGTGGTGTGATGAATAAAAATTCCTGACTTCCACCCCACGGGCTTTCCTGTGCTGCCAGGGACACTCCAGGAATTCCTGCACACTCCAGGAATTTTGTGTGGCGGCTCCAGCACCTCAGTCGGTTTGCAGAGGGGAGGGAGGAATAACTGTCCAGTATTGACAAATTCAGTGTGATAACAAGTTAAATTACCGCTCGTAAAAGTGTATTGCAGTCAAGTGGCACACAGACTTCTCCCAGCCATTTAGCTTTGTCACCACATTTCAGGGCCTTTCTTGATTTGGTCAAAGGCCTGAATAAACTTTTAAAGGCTCCTGCTCCTTCTTATCCCACTGAGAACTGGAATTACTCAGACAAAATCCGCGTCTGTAGCAGCAGGTTTATACCAAAGTTTCACATTTGTAGGATATCACTAAACTAAAGATTGTTTGGTAAATCAGCTGTCCTGATGTGGGCTACTCAGCTCAGAGCAGAAGAGGAGGAAGAGCAAACATCTCTGTCTCCCTTTTGCAAAATTACCCTGTTTGAGCTTTTAATACATAGATCTGTGAAATGGAAAGGAGTCCTTGTAAGGCAAGGAGTTACTTTGAATTAGGTAACAATGCAAAAGAAATTTTGGAAAATGCCATAATTTTCAGTTATTAAATCTCACGTACAGAACTTGAACTGCGTGTTTTTAGAAGAATGTACAGAAGGATGTAGGGACGTGAAGGAAATTGCTTAGAAATTTCCCACCTGTGCAACTTAGCATAATTCTGCTACCTTAAATTCCTTTCTTATTTTCTTTCTTGCCTTCACCAGACCTTCTGAAGACTAATTTGTTTTTCCCTTCATTTCCTCTCACCCTTTTCCTTTCTCCAGGTGGTTTCTTGCAATGTTGTGGGAGATTCTGTTAAATTCCTCGGCGCTGTCTCGGCCCCTCCGCCCGCGGCTGCCGAAGCTCAGTCGTACAGTGTGAAACTGTCCCCAGTCCACCTGCAGGTAAAGTCCTAAGTGTTGTTCTCTCTTCTCTTTCTTTTGTTTCTCTCTGGGCCAAGTGGTAAATACAGAAATTAAGCTGCCTGTTCAGGAGAGTGTGGATAAATAACATGTTGGGTAGACTACTTGGATGTTTAGAATAATTCCCGTTTTTGACTGGCATGCACTCTCAAAGCTTAAGCAATTTCTGACTTCTTAGAGTGTCAATTTGAAGTTACCTGCTCAGAAACTGGTGTCATTCTTCCTGTGTTGAGCCTTAGTGTGAAGCTTAACCTGCAATTTCCTTACAGGACACCAGAACACTCTCCAATAACTGTTTTCCTGTCCACAGCTTCAGCTCTATATGAAGGACAAAGGAGAAGATGTCAAAGTTGAGTGGTTCCTCATTAATACCAATGAAATCAACTTTGAAATCCAGCCAGCAGTGCAGGAGGTCAGTCAGTAACTTTTATTTGTTGTAATGATAGAGAAGATGGGTCTCCATCCCCTTGGTCCAAAATGCATCTGCCATGGATCATCCATGGAACCCCTAAATCTCTGAAATCCAGCAACATCTCTCAAGATTACTGAAACAAGTCTGTATTTGACAGACAAATGATTTTGCAAGCAACTTTCATCCAAATTCAAGGTGTGAAAACTGACTGTTCCTAAATGCCCTCCCTCAGAATGCTTCTAAAATAATTTAAAAAACCCCAGTTGTAATGGTATACCCATCAAAGCAATTACAGTGTTGCTTCTTCCTTAATATAAATCAGTTTTGAAATCTGGCAACAATAGTTCAGAAATAGCTGTGAAAAATACAGTTCTTTTAAGGAGATGATGGATGAGCTAAAAAAATACTTTGATGCTTTTGGAATTGCACCTTATCTTTGTATATAAGCACTGATTCATTGGGGATTGTTTTATTGGGACATCCCTTGAAAGAGTTTATTCTTGACTGGGGTTCTCTTGTGCCTTTGACCCTTCACAATTACATTTTTTTTGGCACAAATGTGGTAACTTAACTTGTTTTGTGTGTTTGGTTTTTCGACTGACAGCCTTGTTAAAAAACAAGTTTATTGTAGAGCTGCTTCTAAAGACCTGTACCGAGTCATCTACAGTCCCAATAATTTATTACCATAGCTTTTGTCCATAAAAATGTGAAACTCATAACTAGAGACAGACAAGCCTTTGGAAGTGTGTTTTAATGTAGGTTTTACCATGCACACGTAGCATGGAAATGACCTTTATATGCTGGGGTGGCATGTTGATTATCCTCATTTGAACAGCCATTAAATATTAAGTCCTTACTGACAAACACAGATGACTCTGGTGCGGTCACTGGACTTCACAATCAGCTTTTTGAGAGGTGCTCAAGTCCAGCTTTGCAGAGTTGCCCCTGTTATGCTTTGCCTGCATTTTTAGAATGAGCCTGTTAAGTTCTTTAATAGTTGGAGGGCTTTATTTTCACTTTGAAGTTTCTGTTAGCACGTATGGAAGAGGAGAGGCAATAAACAAAGGGCTAAAGCTTGTGAGCAAGCTACACCTTCAAAATTGCTCCAGCTCCTAAACTTAAATGTCAGCTTTTGTGTCTTGTTTTTTTCCTCTTTCGGAAGCAACGCTGTGTGTACAAATAAATACCTTTAATTACTTGTGATTATCTCCCCAGTGGTTTTGTCATCACACAAGCTGGGTATAATAACCCATTTTCTGTTTGTAATAACCTGAGTTGTGTTGGGCAGCCTGGTTGACTGGCAGGGTTTGGATTTACACCAGGTGACCTCACGTGCTGATGTGCCCCAGGCTGGCTATGGTGTACACCCCCAGCCCAAGCCAAACCCAAAGTGAAACCTGTTGTCTTTATCATTTTGGGGTGGCAGTTAAGCCATGATGGCTTGTCTTGTCGAGGGTGTTGTGGTGGGGAGTTACTTTCCAAAAAAAGAAAGGCTGAAAATGAGGCTGAGCTGACAGGAGGCTCTGTAATCAATCTCCTTTCCAAATAACTATGGAAACAACAGAAAATACCTATGAACAGGAGTCCAGTGACTATGGTTGCTGTTGTTACTGTTAAATAACAGATGTCAGATTAGGCTGATGGTAAAGTACAAGAGGCAACTGGGCTTTGACAATTTAGATAAGAGCAGGGGAGAGAAATTGCCTCCAAAACAGTGAAGGCTAACCACAATTTATCTGCTTATTGAAGTAACCTAAGCAATGAAATTGCTGAGACTGAGGCTTTAAAAAGCCTAATTTACTTTGATCTTTAATACAGCGAATGAGTGTTATCTGTTTCCTTGGTGGTGATTTGAGGGCACACGGTGTGAATAGAGCAGAATTTCTGTGGTACTGGCCAGGGCTGTTGTGTGTTTGGAACCTGTCATCAAAGGCCAGTTAGGTAAGAAGGCAGTAAAACGGGGTTTCTGTACACAGCATTCCTGGGATTTTTTTGTGAAACACCCTAAATGTTTCTGTAACACCTGGGTGCTTGGGAAAGGGCTGCTCCTCCCAAGGTGTCTCCTGTTGTGCAAGGTGCACATCAGTGAAGTCTCTCAGTGTGGTATCAGATGAGAAAAGATGGATGGGTCCTCTGTTTTTAGGTCAGATCTTTGTCTCCTACTTCAGTCTTTTCTTTAGAAAAGAAACCTCACTGAGATTTCTGCTGTGCTACACTCAGAGCTGTTGGGTGTCAGACTGCCCTTTCTGGAGCAGCTTAATTTAGAAATCTGTGCCCTGTAGGTAACTGAGCAGAAGGAAACTCCTGAGGAGCATGCTGTGGGAAGCAGGCATTCTCCAGGAGCTCAGGGAGGGCAGGGTCAGTTCACTCTCTTCATACACCTCAGAACTAATCATGTGACACTACCTGTGTGTAAGCAAAATCTGTGGTGTGTTCTGACCCCTCAGAGGCTGTGGTGCTAAGCACACATGGCCATGAGATTTTTAAATGGGCAAACTGCAGCTCAGTGCTCCAGAGCAGCACAACTCTCTGTCCATACACTGCACTTTTCAGCAAGGTTGAAGACCTCCAGGAGATGCTATAATATTTTTTTTCAGTGCAGCACAGGATTAGTTTCTTCTCAGCTGTTGCAAGCTGGCATAACTCCCATTAAATCAGAGGAACGGTGCAGATCTGCTTATCTGATGACCTGATCTGCTCTCTCAGGGGAGTGCAGAGCAGTGCAGAATCTTTAAAACACTATCATAAGATGAAAACTGTTAATGAAACTTCTTGTTTTGTGGGTAACAGCTGTGCCTTTGTAACTCTCAGAACAGCATGACTTTTTCAGTGTTTAGTTGTAGCTTTTCTTTAATGCATAATGGAGAAATTTAAGTAATTCTTTGCATGATCTGTTAAATTCTGTTGTTGGCAACAGAAACCATGTGTCTCTCTCTGACATTGCTAATGTTTGATGGCTTTGGTGGTTTAGATAAATACCAAGTTATTTTTGCCTCAACTTCTTCTGAGTTTTGAGAAGCCTGATTGTTTGTTTCCTCATAGGGACAGACAGCAGGGACATGTGCAATATCTGAAACACTCAGAGATGTCTTGAAGAACCTCTTCATCTCAGCTTCTCCATCTGTAGTGTTGAGTGTGAGGCCTGCAGATACAAAGGAGGTACAGGTACATCTCATTCCTTCCAAAACCTTTCAAGAAGTGTCCTTCTGCTTAGTGCTTGTGTTATATATTCATGACTCACAAATGAGTAAGTTTAACAGTGTTCAGTGATGAGAAACAACCAGGACACATGTTTAGAACAACACAGCCTGTGGCAGTGGAGGCTCTGTGGTCACATCTCCCTTGTTGGTGGCTCCTTGTTGGTGTCACAGCCCAGCTCACGCCTGCTCCCCTGTGCCCACGGGACAGGAGTATTTGGTGTTTGCATGTGCACAGTGCCCCTTGTGCTGGTTGCCTTTTGCAGAATGTACAGAACACAAGCCTTCTCTCTCAGGGCACCAGTCCTCCCAAACCTCCAAGGGCTCACGACCTCAAGCTGCTGGTGAGGAACATCGCGGTGAAGCCGAGCGATCTCCGTGCTGCAGGTAACGCGGCCTGGGCGCTGCTGCTCCGCTTCAGCCAGGCCTGGGCTGGGTTTTGGGCTTCCCTTTCAGGGGAAATAATGTGGAAGTTCTGGCTTTCAGCCTACTCTCTAAAGAAGGTTTAAGGAATTGCTGTATTCTGAGAAATAGGCTTCATAAAGTTATAGAATCATGGAGTGGTGTGAGTCAGAAGGGACCTTAAAGCTCATCTCATTCCACCCCCTGCCATGAGCAGAGACACCTTCCACTATCCCAGGTTGCCCAAAGCCCCATCCAGCCTGGCCTTGAGCATTCCCAGGGATGGGGCAGCCACAGCCCCTCTGGGCAACCTGTGCCAGTGCTGATTTCATGTATGTTTTAATTTATTTGAGTATTTAAACATCTCGTTCTTCTTGTACAGAAGTCCATCCTTGCTGAAAACAGATTGAAATGACCACACGTATAAAGTTGGCTGATTATTTTCTGGATTTTAGTTTTAATTTCTGGAAGTTCTCACTTTGGCTGTACCCAAGATGAGGGGCTCAAATCCAACTCTCCATTAGCTGCTGGCAATGACATTGGCTTGATTCACTGTTACCTTATTTTTACAGGCATTTTTCTTTACTTTTGACTGATTTGCAGATTTGTCTAAAACTCTCCTCCTGTATTAGAAACTCCTGAAGGGTGTTTTTTTTTGTTGTCAGGGATTTTTCCCCCTGAGGAAATAGGAATAAGGTACCTCTTGCAAGTGGAGAATGAAGCCAAAAAAGAGGTCACTGCCGAGTGAAGTTAGTGGTGGGTTTGGAAAGCAGCACCAAGCCTGTCTTGCAAGTATTCAGACTTCCCCAAGGCAGGCACATCTCTGTCACTGATTGAGGCATGAGCAGGCACATCTCAGATTCTGTCAGCAGAAATACAGATGGGAAGCTCTGTTATTTATGGCCACTAAACAATTCCGTAACAATATTTTTAATGGAAGCTCGTGGCTGCTAAACTGGGCAAGGCACTAGTTTTGGATAAATATATCCTACTTGCTGTGCTCCTTTTTTCAGTCAGATGTAATAGGTTTCTGCCCTAGAGTCTTGCATAATGCTGCTTTGCTCATCCTGGCTGGAAGTGATTCCCCTAAAAATCTCTGCAGAGCTTTTTTTTTTTTTTTTTAAGGAAAACAAATTATTTTTAAAGCAATTCTGGAACTCTTGGCTGTGAAATGTCCTGTATAAATAAAACTGTGCTGGCAACTGCAACCCAGTCTAGGGAAAAGTGTCTCAGCCCATGGCAGGAGGTTTGGAATGAAATGATCTTCAAGGACCCTTCCAGCCCAAACCATTCTATGATTTGTTATTACTCTACAATTTTATAGTGCAAACTAAACTTTCCAAAAGATTGGGTCATTTTGCCTCCCTTTAAAAGTCATGAGATGAGATGAGATACTTTCATGTGCATAGAACAGAAGATTCACCTTCTGAGAACCTCTGCACCTTCCCTAAAAATGAGAGGAAGAAGAGACAATTCATGTGCTCTGCTCTGGGAACACAGTTGCTGAGAGGCAAAATCCCCGTTTGCTGTTCTAACAGGAGGTGAAGGGAATTTTGCTGGTTCCCCACCAGCTCCTGGAGTGTAAAGATTTGGAACTGAGTGTGAGAAATAAAGCTTGATAATGGGTTTTAACTGGTACACTTGAAATCCAGTGGGAATCCTGCACAGCTGGAAAGGTGCTGGCTTCTGGACATAACTTGTTGATTTTTAATTAATATTCCCTTCCCTTTTCGTGGCCTTCTCTTGCAATAACGAATTCTCCTGCTGGCACTTAGGCTCCATGAGAGTGTGCAGTATTGCAGGCTGACCTGCACAGGTACCCAGGGGGCTGGGTGTGAAACCACTGGTGATTGATGGATGCTGGCAGGGTTTCCAGGAGCTCGTGGCTCTCCTGTAGCTATCTCAGTTCAGCTGGTGAATACCCAGTAGCAGAACTGGTCTCTGCTTATGGGCTGTGCCTGTTTTTAATCTCCTTGTTTGTGTATGTTAACAAAGATCACCCTACATTTGGTACTACGTGGGCTACAGGGAATTATGTAGGGCAAAAGTGATTTCTGCTGGTAAGGAAAAAGCAGTGAATTGTTCCCAGCAGGGTGTCTAGGGCAGAAAAGCTGCAGTACCCTGGTGGGCACAGTTTGTGGCTCAGATGTGGTTGAGGCAGGACTGTGCAGGGTCCCTGCCCTGGGCTGGGGGCCTGGCAGCAGGACCAGGCTGCAGAGACACAGGGCTGGGTGAGCAGAAAGCAGCCCGGGTTCATCAGCTCAGGCTCAGCCCCTGTGAAAGCAGCTCAGCCACTTACTCCAGGGTCAGCCTGGATGCCCCATAAGCTGTGTGTGCACAGTGCTTTGTCTCCTCTAATCACCTTGCCAGGCCCGGGCTGCCTCTGTGCCTGAGACAGGGCTGATCCAGGGCCCCAGAGCATCCCCAGGGGACAACTGAGAGCTGGGGACAGCAAATACAGACCCAGATTCTTCGGGAGAACTGGGGGCAGCATCTTTTGTTTGCTTTGCACACAGTCAGTACTGAGCTTTTTGCTGCTTTCCGTGATCTTTTGGAAGCCTGGATTTGAATTATTTCTGATGCTGTGAAAGCCATAATAAAGGAACTGTTTTAAGAGGAACACATTTGGCAAGCTATTTCCCCTTGGAGCAGCAATATAACTACTCTTTAATATGCCAATTTGCAACACTATCAAATTCCAAGATCAAGGCACAGATAAGTCTGCAGCAGTGCTTTCAAACTAGTTAAAAACCACAGTCCACAAACCATGGTGGATTAGCACTGCTGTCATCAGTCACTTGCCAGCAGAAAAAGCTTATTTTCATGTCCAAATAAACTGCTGTGACTGTGGCCAGGAGGAACTTTGAAAACTTCTGTTCTTTTTAATGCAGCTGAAAGCAACTTTACTCCCTCCCTGCCTCACACCCACAACATCACCTGCTCACTGGTTTTGTGCCTGCCCGTTTTTTTGGATCGTTTCATGCCTGCACTTGGTTGCTTCATGCCAGGATTTAAATTGGGCTGTCACGTTTCACAGTGTGTGGGATAGTTCATAGCACAACAGTGATGCAATAGTGACCTTTGCCATGAATGTCCTCGCTGTGCAAACCAGGGGGAGGCATTTATTCCGTGGGAGGGTGAGAAAGTGTCTGCAAAAGTCTGCTCAGAAGTGCAGCGTGCAAGGAAGGGGGTTTCTTCTCAGTAAGTGGCCTCTTGGTGATGCAGAATTAAGAACTGGGTTTTGATTTTCCTCTCCCTTACAGGCAGCACAGACCTCGTGTGTATAGTTCAGTTGAATGACCCTATGCAGAAGTTTTCCAGCTCTGTAGCCAAAAATGCTGCACATCCCTTTTGGAAGGAAGAGTTTATCTTGTAAGTAACTTACTTACTGACAATACTTTTACACTAAAGCACCTTTTTTTACTCAAACTGTGTCAGAGAAGAATGGCATTTTGGAATAGGTCCATTCTTGGCCTTTCTCTGTGTGGCCTCAGAGAAATCTGACTTGAGGATATCTGATTGCCCTGTGCATGGATATGAGATACAGGTCTCTGGATTTCCCATGGTAGATACATGATTCTACTGGATGACAGCAGCCACAGGCATAGTAAATCACCTCTTGCTTTCCTACAGTGCCAAAAAGGAAGTGTTAGCAAGGTTTTGAAGTCACTTCACTGTGAAAACTGCATTTGAGGGACTCTAATGGCTCTCCATTCCCTGGCCTGAGTGGAAGAAGCAAATGTGCAAAAAAACCTGACTGTTTAAAAGAATGGTGGCCATGACTAAAAAGGGAGTGTAAAACTTAACTAGATTTTCTTTGCTCCTGTACAACAAAAAAAAAAGGGACTTTTGGGCAGCCTACACAGTATTCTACAATTCACACAGCTGCTGTAGATAAGGTCAAAAGTGAGCAGCTCTGAAACTATTTTCATTTTCACTTTCTAATAGCAAAATGGCAAAAATGGCTTCTGTGGTATATGAGTTTAGGAAGGGGGGGAGTCACTGATGAACTTTCTTTTCTGAAGTATCACCAAGTGCTTCATCCAGTGGCTCTGTGATTCACTTCAGCCATCTGTTGGTGGAACAGCACCCGTGTTCAGTGCTGCAGAGCAGACAAGTTCCCAGCAGTTTTGGACAGGAAGTTTGTGAGAATAATACCCTTCTCCAACTGAAAGGGCTGGGGGAGGGCAGGCAGGATGTGATTAACTTGACTGGAATTTGGCCTTGACACCAGGAGTGATGCTGGGGTTTCCACACTGCTTTTCAGAAGTGCATGAGGTAAGCCTGGGGGCTTTTACAGATAAATGATTAGGATTTTGGCAGGGTTTTTTTAATTTCTTTCGAGTTCACACACACACACACCTCTGCCCTTTTCTTTCTTGAGAGCCAGAGATATGCTCCACTCTGAACACCACTGTACTGCCCACCACATCAGGCTCTGCTTTAGCTTTGTGGCAAAGCACCAATAGTACCATCAAGGTGCTCCTTTCCAAGTTTTGGGTGCAGGAAGGGTGGAAGTGGCAGGGAGAAACTTAAAATCTGCTGCATGGATGATGTCCCACAGCATCTGATGGAGGTGGGGTGTCTGCAGCCAGGATCACACCATCCTGAAAGGGAGACATAGCAAAATGAAATATATGTTTGCATGCTCTTAGGGTTTTTGGCAGAACACCTGCTGAGAAGGTTATAAAATAAAGTTTTACTGGAGGGTTCTTCAGTAGGTACCCAGTTTGCTTCACTGTCTCAGTCAGAGGAAAGGTTTTGTATCTGTTGTCTGGTCCATCTTGGGAAGTACCACACATGTAATTCTGAGAGTTGTTCACCTGGGTTTTGTCACACAGAAACTCATTTTTGCTGGCTTGCAGCATCCTTGAGTCTTATTGTGAAAAAAATGACACTGACTCTTATTTAAACCTGTAGTTACTTTTATTTCCTTGCATCTGTGCTGTTTTTGCAGGACACTTTCCTGCTTTGACAGGGATGTTGATTGAACCAGTTCCAGCATCTTGACTCACAGATTTGGTCCTGCAGGAGAAACAAAGCTTTTTAGGGTTGTGGTGTAGCAGTCAGAGTAGGAACCATCTTCAGCTTGGAGGGCAGCGTTTGTCAGCTACTGGGGAGGAGAAAAGCCTCTGAAATTCAACAAATTGAACCTATGCAACAGCAGTGGAGGGAGCCAGGCCGTGCTTTTCTGACTGTGATCCCTTCAGTCAGTCTTACCTACCTGCAAGGTGCAGTGTGTGGCTTGGAGAGGGCTGAGAAAAGCTGGGGAAAGGGGAGAACCTACGTGGGAAGGAAAATCTGCTTGGCCTGCTGAGACCTAACACAGTTTTATTTCCTTCACAGTGAGCTAAGTGCCAAATCAAAAGCATTGCAACTGCAAATAGTAGAAGATGGAAAGTTGGATAGTAAGTATTGAGAGTGAATTATTTTGCATGATCAGCGTGTGAGCTTTGCTGGGTGTTTAAGTCCCCTTTTATTTCTGGATGGCCATAGAGAAACTGTGAGATCCATCAGTGCTTGTGGGTGGAAGGAGAATACACTGATCAGGTGCCTCTGTCATGCTCTCGGTTAAGATAACAGAGAATCTTTGAGTTTCTTTCAATATTGTCAACATAGTGAATCTTCCAGGTGCTGGTACCCTGTATTTTTCAGCCTTCTAAACATCCAGCAGATCCATTGTGAACGTTTGTGGTTTCAAGTTAAGCTTTTGAGTTCTTTCTGTGGCTGGAGGGAAATCATGGGGGTTAATCCTAAATCCTTCCTTTTCAAGTCTCAGAGACTGCCTGACAATTCAGGTATAAAAATCACAAACACACCAATTCTGATTGTGTTGGATCAAATCTAAAACATGGGGGCTCAAACATTTTTACCACTTGAATCTGTTGTTTCAGAATTATTTTTAATAATCTAGATACACAAAGTTGTGCAATACCTTGCTTATGATCTGTGGTTATTGGAGGGGTTGGAAAGTCAAATGTAGGCTAAAGTTTTAAGAAATTCCTTTGATAAGGATGCTATTTTTTATTTTTAATAAAAATGTGGGATTTATATGGAGTCAGGAAGTGTGTATTGTTTCTTGCACAAAGTTTAATCTTGACTGTACCTAAGCATCTTTAGTCTTCCAAACAGCACCAGGAATGTTCTGCATCCTCCTGAGAGTGTAATTTTCAGCCTGGTTTCCTGAAGAAAAATCCCAGTGGATTGCACTGACAATTCTCTTCCTCCTCCCCTGCCCCTCCATATCAGCTTAGCTGTTCTTCTCCCAATAATTGGAATAAAAGACTCAGAATCATATTAATAAGAAGAGAGCTGAGTTATGTGAATATAATGTAGATCCCTACTTCTATAATACAGGTATATACAAGAGTTTATTATACCTGTTATACCTGTTCAAATTGTATTTGAGAAATTTGTTTAATACAAATTCTCAGCACATGTTCTGTGGTAACTTGACCCTGAAAGACCAGTGAAGTGTGGGAATTTATTGTTTTTAAATATTCTGCTTTTCACAGAAAACTAGAAAACCATCTCTGAAATGGTACAGTACCTTTGCTAATAGTTTGCTCCAGTCCAGTGGAGCTGATAAAGTCAGAGGAGGAACAAGAGAATTGCTCAAGTTTTACTAAAGTTCAGATTAAAAAAGGTTATTATTGTGATGCACCAGTTTACCAGGAACCCAGACTGTGCTCTGAAATGAAAGATGCTGGACATTGGTTATGGAGATTGCCCAAGAACTTAAAAGTTGTTTTCTTTTTCCCTACACATTCTGCATAGAAAGGGGAAAATAATGGCCAGAAAAAATAGTGAATAAATAATATTTCATGGCTCCATTCTTTCCTGTTGCACAGGCTGAGGAATAGTCATAAAATGGAAGGAAAGCTGTGAAATGTCGTTTCTCTGCCCTGTGGTGTAGAACCAGTTCTGGCAATTTTCTGCCTGAATTTTCCTCCTCCCTTCCCGTATTCTCTCCCTGACACATCCTGACAGCTTAGATGTGGGCTGATCTTGCTGATTTTATTCTTCCAGGTCCTTTCTCCGGGAAGGTGACTGTACCTCTCGACCTGTTCAGGAAGCAGCCCTCAGGCCAGCACAGCTTTGCACTGCCCAGTGGAGCCAGGGAGAGCAGCTCAGAGCCAGGGCCCGGGCTGGGATCCATCAGTGCAGAGGTACTGCTGGGCTTGGGGGGCTTGGGGTGGATCTTTTACTTCAGGAAGCGCTTGGGAATGCTCCTGTCTTGCTGGGAACTTGTGGCTGAGTCAGAGCAGGGTATTTGTGTCTTACCAAAAGAATTAACTCTTGAGTTTGGCTCAGCGAAAACCTTTAAGGTACCAGCTAGAAACAGTGTCCTTCTTGCCTGACTGTGCATCTGAGGTGGTGTTTTGTTGTCTCCTTAGTTCTCTTTTATAGACCCCAGTGAACTGAAGGCAAGGCAAGTCTCCTCTCCAGTGCTGGCCACCAAGATCGAGAAGGATCGCACTGTGATGCCCTGCGGGACTGTGGTCACCACTGTCACTGCTGTGAGAACCAAACCTCGGCTGGAAGGGAGGTCATCCCCCCTGAGCACAGGTCAGCACGTCCAGATCTTCCTGTGTTCCCTCACAGGGTTGTCCATGGGCACCAAGCGAGGCACTGGGGAGTGGGGTGTCAGCAAAGCCCTGTGTTCCAGAGTTCTCTGATGTGCTGGAGCAGGGTGGTTGCTTGTATTCTCCAGAATCAGGTTTTTAATTGTCATGAAGACTTGTTTCTTACAAGAGGAACAGTTCATGTTTCCTTTGACCCACACTGTAAATCTTCACCGTGGTGTGATAATGCAGAAGGCCTGGATTTTGGTGGCTGGTTTTTCACATGACAGATTTGAAAGTGTCACTCTCAGAGGTTTGCTGGTGACAGAGCATCCTGTGCCTTCCAACCTTGATCTGTGTTATCATCTCTGATGAAGGTTGGTGTTACCTGGTGGTAAAATACTTCTCAGCTTGTCCTCCAGGAGCAGATTTTCCAGTTTTTCTTGGGAAAATTATAAAAGTAAAACCTGTGAACAGTCTTGGTGTGAAGTCTCACAAAGATCTGTGTTCTTTTAAGTTGTTAAAGCAAATCTTTTATTTAAGTGGGCATTGTCTAATGTATTACAGTAGGAAATTTAAAAACAATAAATTCCTACACCTCACTTGCCTTTTGGGGTCACGTTTACCACAGAACATGTGTTGAGAATTTCTGTTAAACAATTTTCTCAAACACTTATGATTTGAACAGGCATAACTGGTATAATAAATTCTTATTAATAAAAAATGTCTTGACCAGTTCAAATAACCAAAAACTTGGTCCTCAGATTCTCCTGTGAAAATTCCAGTTACAATAAAGGTGACTGAAAAGGATTTCACTCTTGAAGCCCTCCATTCTCATGGTGCTCCAGTCAGCAAAACTTTGTCATCATCAGATACAGGTAATAAAAATGTTTGAAGCTGCTAAGGAGAACATATCTCTGTTCTGCACGTGGGATTAATGTGATCCTGTTAAAATCACAGCCAACCCATATGGCTACTGCCTGTCAGCACCACTGGGATGTTTCTTACAAAGCACTGTGTTTTGGGGTGTGGCAGCCTTGCAGTAAAAGTCTGGATTTAATTGGCAATTTAAATTACTGGTTTTGAATAAATAACAATGAGCTGTGGTTTGGAGTGGGGAGGTGACTACAGAAAAGGCAAAAGTAAGTCTTTTCTCTTACTTTTGAATGCAAGAAGCCTCCTTTCAGAAAGGCATGGGGATGCTGCACTGAATTAAAACCCGGTGACATGTATTTCTGAGTCTGTGTTTGAAGAGAAGGCAGAGGCTGGACTGATGTGAGGAAGACTGAATTCTGAAATTTGGAGATGATCTGGCTGCTCCTGGCACAGTCAGGTTTTTGAGAGACAGAAATCTATTGGCCAACAAATCTGGGGAAGGGCAAGAAGCAGTAACCGTGAATGTGCTGTAACAGCACTTGGATCTTTTCCTATCTCTAGGATAAGAAATACTCTGATACCACGAAGCAGCCTGGCATTACTTCATCAATTTGGGAGATGTTAGGATAGTCTAAGACTCCTGAGTTGACTCTCCTAAGTGTTTATGATATTAAAGACACAAAACACTTACTGGAAAACTTATCTGGAGACAGCTTAGACCATATTGTTACAGACTGTTTTTATTGGGAGTGCAGGGGGATTTCTGTGAAGTGTTTATACAGTGTTGCAGGAAGAATTACTCATTAGAACAAAAGCCAAATGAAAGAAATACAAAGAAGCTTTTGGTAGGGCAGTAACTTAGGTAAAAGTTATTACAAACATCATGGCAAAATAGCAGCAAGCACTCTGGAGAAGATGCTGTGTCCATGCCTTAATTCTGAGTGATGACAGCAATAAGAATTAGTGCAGNCAAAATAGCAGCAAGCACTCAGGAGAAGATGCTGTGTCCATGCCTTAATTCTGAGTGATGACAGCAATAAGAATTAGTGCAGGGGTTGGGGAGATGGAAAAAGTCAAGGTTTGTGATGAGTGTGCAGACATGCACACCCCTTGTGCACACATATTCCTAAATTCCAAGCCTCATCTTTTATTACATTAATGTCACTATAACAAAAGGCACAGCTCAGTTTAGTTGGTGGTGCTACTCCTGCCTCTGTTCTTTTGTTGCTGTTAAAACTCTTGCCAGAAAAGTCCACTTCAGGCAATTAAATATGCAAATTTTTGTCTTGTTGACTTTCGTAGCCTTGTTTGTTCCTGAGCTTGATGAGTTTGATTAGTGTGTATTTGTGTCCTGGATGTCAAAAGGGGCCATGCTTAAAAATGGACTTGTGTTTGTCACTGAAGAGCATTTTATACAGAAGATTTTAGATTCCTGGGCAGTGGTTGGAGGGGGAAAAGGGGGTGCACTTTACAGGTTTTGGAGGCAGCCACTTTGCCCTCCCTACCCTAACACGGTGCCATAGCAAATCTGGAAATGCTGAGCAGGGATGTCTGGAAAAGGAGCCAAATAACAAAACAATTACCTGAGGAAGCATCACCATGTGCCAGCCTTGTACCATGTCAGAACTGTGGCTTTTCCTGCCTACGATAACTCATGATGTCCTCACTGTCACCACAGGGTAGAAATGCTTTGAAATAATGGGATGTTGTGTCCAGGCTTCCAGAACCTCCCTTGTTCTCATGGATAGGGTTTGTAAGTGCCACTTGGGTACCTTTTGTCCAAAAGTGGGTGACAGGAGGGAGAGACAGGACCAGACCACCGGGAGGTGAATTGGAAGATATTTATGGTGTTTCTGCCATTTCTGTGAATTTGAAGTCGAGGACAAACTCCGCCTCTCTCTGCTCTGTTTTTTCCTGTTTTTCCTTCTCCCCTCTGAAATAATCCTTTCTTTTCAGAGCTGCTGGTACTGAATGGCACCGACCCTGTGGCAGAAGCAGCCATTCGGCAGTTGAGCGAGTCTGCAAAGCAGAAGCTGAAATCTCCTCGAAAGAAAAGCACCATTATCATATCAGGGGTGTCCAAGGTAGAGCAGAAAACAACACAGTTAATGCTTACTTCTGTAAAGCCTCTTCTGCACTGACTGCAGCACTGCCACGGCTTCTGCTGTCTCTGCACAATCCAGTTTTGTGTGCCAGGTTATTTCTGTAACTGTTTCAAGTTAAGGCAAATCAGGGCGTTGGGTTTTGATTGTAAGAGTTGACAGCCTGACTAAAATGCATGGTGTCCTTGGATAGGAGTGGTGTTAGGGATTTGGGAGAATCAGTTTAGGTGAGAAGAGAGGATAATGAGTTCTTCTCTGTGTTTCACCCGTGTAGGGAAGATGCACAGAAGAAGTATGAAAGACTTTTCTGGGTTTTTTCAAAGCTGTTAAAACCCTCTGAAAAACTTCTGGTCCTCTGGTCTCTGTTCCAGACTGAGGGCAAACAAGGAGACAAGATGTTGATGTTAAGTTTTCTTAAAAGGACCAAAAGATTCTCTGTGTATGCTGATACTTGATTACAGCAGCACATACAGGGCAGTACTGTTATTTGTAGTGGGTCCAGGGATAGGTGGAAGGCATTTACTTAATTCCTTTTTTCACTCTTTTTTTTAGCAACATGATTAAAATTTTGCTAAATGCTCCTCTCCTTTAGTAGAGCTAAGGAAGCTTTGAGGGGTTTGGTGATGGTCCTGAGCAATACAAGTGTAAAGAGTTAAATTAACTCTTGCAGCGAGGCTTGTTCTTCTCCTGCAGGATGACTTGTGTCAGTGTTGTCTCTTATTTCCACTGGGCAGACCTCTTTATCTCAGGACAGTGAAGCTTCACTGATGATGGACTATGCTGCAGCCATGGACAGCTCCTGCAGGGAAGCAGAGCCACCCACTGTGGGGGAAGCTGTTGCAAAAATCACTTCTGATGAAAAGCAGTCATCGGGTGCTTCAGAAATAGTCCCTGATACCACCCCACAGCAAAGCACCCCCAAGAGCTGGGGTCTGGAGAATGGCAGCCAGCAGTGGGACACCAGCACACTCTCAGACCAGACCTCTGAAGAAATGTCTGGGAGCTCATTAAGTGTTTCGGAAACTGGGAGCATGAAAAAATCTAAAGGTACGTGATCCTCACTTCCACTTCAGCCACTGCTTTCTCTACGTAACTGACTACAGTATTTCATCCTTATTGATTTCTTTTGTCCTTTAAACTCCTTGGGATTGTGGTGTTGGTTGAAGCTGTTTTACTTTCAGGTGTTCGAGCCAGCTCAGGCTTTCTTACCCTCCCCTCCATGAGGAAACAGCTCACCCTTAGAAGCAAGCTGGCAGCTCACTACACCCAACTCAGTTATTTGGGAGAGAAATAATTAGTCACATTATCAATTCCTCAAGGAAAACTGTGTCCTTGTAACCCAGGACTTGCCCTATATTGACTGCCCCATTACCAAGGTGAAAATGGCAGAGCTTCCACAGTTGCTTTCCAATAGATTCCTTCTCCTCCTTCACATCTCTGACCACAAGGCTTCCCTGCCCTCACTAAAGTGTGTGTTCAGGAGCACAGCTGAAGCAGAAACTGCCTGGTGAACAGATTCTTCCATAATTTGCAAAAAAAAAAAAAAGGGAATAAAAGGTAATTTAATAAGTAAATAAGGCATCAGATCATGTTGCTTAGGTAGTTACACACCTGACTAGCTGCAGTTTGAAAATGTCTTAGGGTTCTTTGTGTTTCCTTGGTAAATCCAATAACCTCTGAGCAGTGCTTTGTGGTAAACACAGGGGCTGTTAGAAAGTCTTACAAAAGGGCAATTGCAGTGCCCCAAACAGGCACACAGGTTGCACCTTAAAGTTGCAAAAATTACTGTGTTTTTCACCCATATCCATCCCCCTTTGCTTTATTATTTTCTATCCTTCCCTCGCCCGGAGATCCTGGAAAATGGCTCACTACAAAACCTCCCTATTTTAGTGGATTATCCACCCCCCCACACACAGGGCAGACACTGGAGCTCTTTGTCAGGCCCCTCCCTTAGAGCATGGAGTGCTCTGGCCTTCCCACAGCTGTACTGCTCCACATGAGAGATCAGGAGGGCACAGCAACAGTCCCTGTCACACACTTGCTCAGGCACTGGAAAATCCTTGGGTGTGTTTGGGGTGAGGGAAATGGGTTAGTTGTGAAGGGATTTGTCTCATTTTGGAGCCTGGAAAAGTTTAGGAAGCTATGTGAGAAACTGAAAAGCCTCTTCTTTAACATGTTATTCTAAAACAAGCAAGTGAAAGTTTTTATGTGAGTTGTTTAGTTTTTGGTTTCCCTGTGCAAAGAGATCAGGCTTCTAAAGATCCTTTTCACACAATGCAGTATAACACTGCTAAAAACTGCAGAACATCTCTAATTTGAGAGAGTTATATCATCTTGAAAAAATACTTGAAAAAAACTGGCTCAAATCCCTTTCTTTGTACACAGATGTCTTTGTGGAAGTCTTGAATCTCTGCTTTGTCACAGCTGAGTGGCTTTTATGGAGTAAGATTGGAAAACATTTCAACCCCCGTGCCTTCAGTGAGCTGTTTCAAGGCTTCTGTTTGTCAAATGCTTTCCCTTAAAGAAAACAAAAAAAAAACCCCAAACAACAAAAAAACCCACCACAAATAAAACTGCAAATGCAACAACAAAGAAACCCAAACACAGCAAAAAACCCAAACAAACCCCATTCTGCTTTGAAAAGCCTTGTGTGTGTATTAATGTCTTAAAGTTAGCACTTTTTTTTTTTACTCTTGCATATTTTTGTTTGTTTTTTTACCTTTCTGACTTCCTCTTTCTTACCCATTCCCTTTTATAAACTTAAGATGACTACTATGCCAGCCAGAATTAATTACCTACACAGTAAGTTGGTTTTGTCTCTTTGTTTTTTTTATCCCTAAGAAAATGTAGCTTTACAATGGGACACCCATTGTAAAAACTGAAGCAAAAATTAGTTTGGCACCTGTTTTCTTCTTCCCCCATCCATTCCTTTTCTCCTTCTGAAATTACCTTCCTGTGCTCAGGTGTCTCAGCAGACCAGTCTGCTGTGACAAATCATCCTTGTGGTGGTCCTGCTGTCCAGGTGGGTCACACAGAGAGGACAGCAAGGAGGGCTTGGAGGGATGCTCTACATTCCTAATCTCTCTCCATCGTGCCCATTGCTGTAGTATCTGGTAATCAATCAAAATCTGCTCATGCAAACCATGTGTGACCCCATAAGTGGATATACATACAAACAAAACTTATTTAAAAGCCTGCTGCTTACAGATTTTTAGATAAAGCTTTTCTAGCCTAACTTACAGAGCTATCACAATCTCAGCAGGTATTTACAAAACCAGCTGTATAAAAACTGTTTTGGAAGTTGGGAAGGAATGGAAGGCGATCTCTAATCATATCCCTGTAGATGTGGAAGGAAATCTTCCTCCTTTAGCACAAATGAGATTCAGAAGTGATCCCACCCCACGAGCATTTTCACAACACCCTACATTAGTGCAGTGAGTTCCTACAGCGCTCTCTGCTCATCTCCTGGTGCTGGGGGCAGGGCTGGCACATGGCTCCTGTTGAACTGGAGGCATAAGCATGCAACCAGCACATAAATCAGCACAGAAACCAGCACGAGCACTGCCAGGCTGCTGCTCTGCCCCGCCCTGCCCTGCCTGTCTCCCAGGGCTGCATGTCTCCACAGCAGCCGGAGCCACTGCCAGGCAGCACGCTCCAAACTGGCTCCAGACTGCTGGGCATGTGGCAAGCTTCCAGGCAGTAGGGACTGAACACACAGGGAGCTCTTGTCGGGGGGCTGCTGCTTGTGCCCAGCCTGTGCTGCTCTCAGGGAAGCACTGCCCACAGTTTTTCAGCTGCAGGGAGTTGTCCCAGGCCACCGGCACAGTGTTCGCAGCATTCGTAGTTCGGTGCTGTTTCCTGGTGTGGCAAATCAGTCTGAATGGCAGAATGGATGGGACTGAAAATCTGCTTAGGGCTAAACCCTTGTGTCCTACTGCTGCTGGCACAGCTTCAGCTGCAGCTGCCAGGGCTGCTGGGCAGAACAGCTGCCTGCTCAAACAGGAGCTGCACGGCAGCGCGGCCTCTGCATCCCCCCAGCCTCTGCACATCAACAGCTGTCAGTGTCCTGGGGTGGAACACTGCTGCTTTTATGCTGCTGACAACAGCTTGGAGTCGTACTGCCTTGCCAAAAAGATCAATCAGAGGCTGATGGGAGAGCAGTCAAGATTTAAATCCACGAGTTCTGGTTGCTTTCAGCAAATTTCTGCTTCCCATCCCATTGTGCTCTTGTGAGGAGAGTCTCAGCAGCTGCCAGAAAAAACATGCTGGAATATCCTCCTAGGTGCTGAGTGCTTAGTCCTGAAAGTACAAAGTAATAAACCCAAGTACATGTTTGTGACTGCTTTGGTCTGTACAAGGCAGCATCTGGCTGCCGTGAAATACCTGTTCTGCAGCTGTCACTGTGCAAAGTGACACGCAGGCCTTGTCAGGTCCTCAGGGGACAAACATTTAATTCTAGCTGTGGCAGTGTCCCATGAAAGAACTGCTCTGTGTGCTGCTTTTTGTGTCCATTTGCAGTGGGAGGAAAAGCAGAATCAAGACCATGCCATGACAGGAATTAAAGATGAGGAGAAAGGATCAGGAAACCTGATTGTGGTGCAGGGAAGAGGTGTGGAACTTTGCCAGGGAGGTGACTGTCCCCACATAGGAGTCTGATTGCCAGAAGCTCCTGTGCTGGCTTGTCACCTGGGTCCTCCTCTGTTCAGACGGGCTCCTGCCACCTGGGACAACATCCCTGCCCAATTCCACACAAAACTGATGCTATTTTAACAACAGAGCTGATGTCCCAACACCAGGCTGAGTGGTGCTGGTAGCCTGGAGAGTGTCCCTGCCAGCTGCACACCAGGCACACAGGGAAAGGGAGGGTGGAATTTGGCAGAATGGCTGCAAAAACAACCCAAGCTTGCAAAGAGAGGAGCAGTGATAGCTGCTGTTGGCAACACAAGTCCCTAGTGAGATGACAGCTACAATTGCCTTGGCTGCATGCTGGGTTTGACATGGGGTCAAGGAAGGAATACAGCAAAATAAAGCAACTTAATTTACCACAGGAGGGATTTGGGCAGACTTCTGAACCTGTTGGAAGCAGATGCAATATTATTTTTAATCTGCTTGAAGAGCATTGCTATTCCTAACAGGATTTTAAAATAGCAAATGCTTTGTGAGTGTTACTCTGGGTGGTGCTGCCGAGTTTGTGTAGAACACCTGCTGCCTGCCTTGTACAGAACCACTGCACGCACAGTTCCTGCCAGGTACTGTTGTCCTGCACCTCAAATTAAAATGCCACCTTCACGTGGTGCCTCACAGGCTGATCTTTTCCTCCTTTGGTCTCTCAAACAATGAGCAACATTACCTTTTATGTTTCATTCTTTTTATAAAATCCTTTCTCCTTTACTGGTTGGAAAGATTGGATGTGCCTCTTTGGCTGGTGAGAGCCCAGTGTGCAGCCCACACCAGTTGCTGTGCATGTGTGTGTGACCACTGGCGTGGCCTCCGGAAAAGCATTTGGAACTAAGTGTAAGGAGAGAGATTTCCACGAGATTGGCTTAAATCAGAGGATCAGCTTTTCTCAGTCGTGCTGCAGTTAAAGCTGAGTGTCAAGAGGACAGCGGCCTGTTCTGTCTAAAGTGTCCTGCACCTTCTTCCTTCCACAGGTGGGATTTTGAAGAAGAGTGCGAAGCTCTTTTTCCGCCGGCAGCATCACCAGAAGGACCCAGGGATGAGCCAGTCCCACAATGACCTGGTGTACCTGCAGCAGCCTCTGTCCGAGGAGGGCCGCAAGAAGGGGGGGACGCTCTCTCGTATTCTGAGCAAGAAGCTCCTTTCCAGGAACAAGAGCAAGAACAAACTGAACGGTGCTTCGGGAGAGCCGCACCTATGAACCCGAACCCTCAGCGACGGGATCCTCGCTCCCCCGTTGAGCACTTGTTTACAGAGCAGTACTAGAGAATACAAATATGGCTGATGACCTGCATAAAAGGATATTCACTATTAACAGTGGTCTTTTTGGTTTATTTTTCCAAAACGTTTCTTCTCTCTGATGATGAAGTCGCTCCTCCAAATACGAGCAGTGCTGAATGTGTCCTGACAGCTTTTGGAGGAGCGTGTGGTTTCTTGCCGAAGAGGAGGGAGGATGGGGAATGGGGCAAGTGGGGACCAAGAAGGCACCTGGTGTTCTGGGGTGCACTGGGAAGAGCATTCCCAGCAGGTCAGGGGGTGATGCTGCCCCTCTGCCCAGCCCTGGGGCACCTCTGGGGTGCCGTGTCCAGCTCTGGCTCCTCAGCACAGCAGGGCCAGGAGCTCCTGGAGCGGGGCCGGCGGAGGCTGCGGAGCTGAGGAAGGGCCTGGAGCATCTCGGTGCCCAGGAAAGGCTGAGGGCGCTGGGGCTGCTCAGCCTGGAGAGGAGCCCCAGCTGAGAGGGGCCCTGAGCCCTGGGTGTCCCTGTGTGCAGGGAGGGCTCAGGGCAGGGCCCAGGCTCTGCTCCGGGGCCCAGCAGTGGCACCAGAGGGACTGAGCCCAGGAAGTTCCACCTGAACGTGAGGAAGAACTTTTTTTTTTTTATTGTGCAGTGACCAAGCACTGAACAGATTGCCCGGAGAGGGTGTGGAGTCTCCTCCCTGGGGATATTCCAGAACTGTTTGGACACACTTCTGTGCCCTGTGCTCTGGGATGGCCCTGCTGGAGCAGGGAGGTGGCACCAGATGACCCCGCTGTGAATTCCAGCCAGACTGATCCTTGTGGGGAGGACCCAAACGTGATCACCTGGTTTACATCAACGGGGAGCTCAGAACAGAAACATCACACCCGGTTTATGTGACTGAACCACTACAGAGAGAGAAGACACCACTGTGTTCCCTCACTGCAGCCTGCAACAGTAGCAACTGAATTTTCTAGTCGGGCTGAAAGGGAAAAAAAAAGAGGCCCAGATCCAGTTTGTGCTGTAATTTGGAAGCGGGGAAGTGTTCAGAAGCAGAAGGGAAACGCTGACTCAGATATCCTACTGTAATAACTGTAGCCTGCTGTAATCACTGCTCGGCCCCTGTAGGTGGAGAGATGCCTTTGATATTAGCCATAAATCAATAAATTATGCAAATACCAATACTAGCATATTGTGTAATGTTCTGCTTCAAAAAAGTTACGCTTAAAAAACCAGAACTTGTTTTTTTTTTAAATCTACTTGAGTCTACTCGCAAAGTATTTGCAAAGTCTTACATGTAGCTTTTCTTCCCTGTGTGAGAGGCTGTATTGCTGACGCAAAGATTTATCTTAGGGGCTTTAATTCCTTCTCCCAAGTGCTTGTTAGACAAGTACATAAACCATCATATCAAATGCAAAGCTAGGAGCAATAAATGGTGAACAGAGCATAGTGAACCCTACAGTGCTTTTCATTGGAAAGCTTTGTCTTACTTGCCAAACACTTACTGAGATCTTAAACAAAGTTGTGAAGAAAAAATAGTCATTCCCTTAGTTCGGTTTCTGGATCTACCAGTGTTGTCATGTGCCGAGTGCTCAGTCAGATAAGTTTTTTAATGTTTTTTCCTTGCTAAATATTGCAACTGGCTCCTTTAGCCTAAAATGAAAAACTGATGGAAGTAAAGGCATAGTTCTCATTTTGGCTATTAAGAAAAGCAAAATATCAGTATTTCACAGGTACCATCTTTCATACTTTACCTGTACTTTTCCATCGTTTACATTCCTGCTGAGGACAAAGAACCAAGCCTGTTCTCTTCAGCCAAGAAAAGCAACCATTCATTCCAACTAAATTACTGATGTGAATGGATGATAGACTTGTGCCTACTTTGCCAACAGTGATTTTTTCCCCTGGCCCCGTTCCTCCCTTTAAGCTGTCCAACACTTTGGCAGATATTTGGGCTTTCAACTTAAAGCATTCATCAAAAATAGAAAGTGAAGAATAGAAACACTTTCAAAACTTCTGATGGACTCAAAGTTCTCTGCTAAATCAGTATCAAAGTAGAGGGGGGGTTGGTTTATTTTTTACCATCAAGACATTAGAACTGAACTATCAAAATCTTTTAACTGTTTAAAGATACTGTTTATGTGTAACCTCCTAAGATCACTGTGGTAGTACAGTAGACCAGACTATCAAACAGTTGTATGTTTAAGCATGCTGCTTGTTATGAAAGCACTTGAAGGCATTTTAATGTTCTATATTTTGAAAATTGGTTACAAATGAAACTACTGGAGTTGTAATGTGCTTGGAAATCCCAGTTCAGTAGTACAGGTTTGTCCAGCTTGAATGTGCCTGAACAGTTTTGTTTACTTCTAATTTAATACAAAGTAGAAATTTTGTTTCTTCCACAGTTGTTCATGATGTGAGCATTAAAACCCCAGATGCCATGTTCCCTCAACAGACACTTTTTCTCTTGATTTTACCAGGAACTCTCTGTGTTATGGGGCAGGGTGGGGGGCAAGTCCCTGCCATTTTTAAATGCTCAATCTTTGTTGCTGAAGGAGAAAACCACAGCTGATCGCTGAGTTCCAGAAATCCAAGTGAAACTGAGCTCTATGGGTAGCACATCCATACACTAAACACAAAGAGCTGTGGAACTGGGACTGTAGAGGCAGCACATAACAAACACTACTTGAAGTCTTCTTAAATTACTGAGCTGGGATTTTAATTTACAGAAGCTTTAGCACGTGCTGTAGAATGGGTGAAATAACACTGAGTAACTCGCAGGATACAGGAGCAGGGTTTGCTTGTAACTTCCCCAGAGAATGGATACGTATGAAAAAGTGGGGGTTTGGTTCATCTTAAGGTCTTGATGATCACCTGAATGCTTGTCTTGATGGTGGGAATGAAGAACATTCTTTACTGCAAGCTGTGTGAAAGCCTGGGCTCACATTGAGAGAGAAAGAATTCTGTAGATGAGGAGAGCAAAGCATTTGGTGTAAAAAGGGAATCTTGTTTTTTACTTGCTGTCACTCCTCAGGAAAATAAACATCATTTGGTTTGATGTTGGATCTCTGTATTTGGCTGGTGTGTTCCTCACCTCTTCCTACTCCTCTGCAAATAATTAATGTCCTGCTGTAAAAACAAGCTAAGGCACTAAACACAGAGGGGCAGTTGAGTTGCTCAGCCATGACAACTCCAAAGTCCCACAATACTGAATCCCATTCTCCCCTCAGGTTGTCATTTAAGATCAGGAGATCTGAGAATGTACATTTTTTGTGTACTTAGGTCAGTCAGTGTAAGCCAGATCCTGACAACCAGCAGGAACCACACTGCAGGTTTGGGTCAGAAAGACTGGATTTGCTGACTGGCGCAAGGAGCACTATGACAAGTCCTGTGCAGTTTTGTGAAGGATGCCAGAGGGAATCATCTTCTGTGTTCTGTAATTTGATCCACTGTTCAAATGTCTAGTTAGTAAAATTACAAATAATTTTAATAACTACCCATTTGAACAGTGGATAAAATCTTTACATGATATTATTACACTGAAAATTTCTTGTTTACTGCCTTGCAATTTAATGACGTCAGAACAGCAGACTGGAAACAACCTGTGAAATATTCCTTCCTTTTTGTCCCTTTTCTCACACTTCTGTGTTTCTGGGTGTTCTGTACAGCAAAGAAGGCATGGTATTTATTTCATGAGGACTAAGAGATGAAGGCTTGCTTTTCCTTTCTAAAGAATTTTTCTGCCCATAGCTGAAACTTCTTAATCTGTGTTTGTGGTTTGTTTTGCTTTATGTTGTTTAAACTTTAACTTTGCCTCCATGGAGACAACCCCTATCCTCACCTGACCAAGATTTGCCTTGGCTTTAGTGTGAATTTTGACTGAGTAAATAGCATGGAAGTTAAATTGCTCTTTGTAGATGAAAGCAATAAAACTGCCTAATATCTCCACTGGGAATACAAACTAAGTAAGTTTCTTAAAGTGATTGAGATCACCTTCAAAGTCACTTTAAAGAGGAGGGGTGGACTTCATCCCTAGGTCAGTGATATTTCATATTCTACTTGCCCCAGGAAGAAAATACAGTAATTTCACTCCTAACAATGTATGAAACTTGGGAATGTGAGGCAGAAGGAATGCCAGGGTGGAAAAAAGTTCATTTTGAAAGCAAAATACCTTTGCAAAACTTCTTCAGCTTAATGGACAGGTCATACACTGTGCAGGCATCAATACTGGGTTTTATTCTTATGCTTTCTGACAGATTTTCCCTGCTTTTTCTTTGGGAGACAGGTTGGGACTCCAGGCTATACAGACCTTGTTACTGTCTTGCTCTTGAGAGGACTGGACTTACAGTGCTGCTTTTTTGGATGAAATTGGCTGGCAATTACACCAATTTTAAGGATCAGTGAAATCTTACAGCGTTTCCTGGTACTGCATCTCCTTGCTGGTTCTAGGTGTTTTTCAAGTGAAAACTTCCTGCTGTGTATTTCTTGCAGAGTTTTGGTGTTCTTGATGTGCAAAACTTCATAGGAAAAAACAAAGCTGAAAGCATAAAATGCTACCAAATGTGGATGGGGAAACAAAATAAGAACCTTGCTCTTGTTTTAACGCCTTTTTCAGGTCTGGGTGTTACAAGGAGCAAGGTGAGAGCTGCGTGGGTTTTTCAATTGAGTTTATTGCAGGCTTTGAATTGGAGAGCTGAGGTTTGAGACAAGTGCTTATCCTGGTGCAGAATTAACTGTGCCGTAGCTCCGGGCTAAGACATTCCTGTTGTGAGTGGGAACAGCTGACCTCGTGCTTTGACCTCCACAGGGCCTAAGTGGATTTATTCATGTGTTTAAAGTCAGCATATGCTTCTGCACATCACTAAGCCTCAGCCTTGGTGACAAACAACTCCAGATTAATTATATAACAGGGGTGATTACTTTAAGTTAAGGTTGAATAATACCACTTCACTCAGTATATCCCAACTGCTGCTATGCAAGGTGCTGGCACGGTGTGAAAATAACTGGGAAGGATGGATCTGAGGTCTTTCCAGTACTATAACTCTGTATTTCCCAATGATGTATTATGCTCTGTATTATTCCAGGTGGGGTAAAACTTTTTTTTTGTAGCATCAACTGCCATAGTCACTTTTCTGTGGTGTGTTTTTCTTTCTGCGCATATATAACCTTAAGTTGGTGCAATGATGAAATCTATGATGTACAGATTTATTATATCACTACGAAAACCTAAAAGGATTTTTTTAAAGAAGTAACTCCTGCTGTACCTACAATAAAAGCCAATTGTCTCTGTGTGGTGTGCTGTGCTGTCCTACATCCCCAGCCAGCCAGGTGTAACAGATGGTTTTCTACTCTCCGTCTCTAATTTGACCTGTTGCTCAACACAGACCTGTTTGTTCAGGAGCAGAGTTCATTGCTGATAACCATGGCCTATCAGGTTGTTGCTTGTTGCTTGAGAAATCGCCTGAAACATGGACTGGGTGGGAATCTAATGGCAGAAGGAATTGTGGAGCTCATTGTGGTTACTCATTATTTTTTTCTCTCAGTTATGTTGTAATATGCTGATTTAGGGGGCAAAGGGAAGGAGAGTTAGAGCCTGGATTCTATGGGGAAGACACCAGTATTAAAATGAGCACAGCACGGGAATTAGGTTATTTTGTGATGATTTTATTGAAAAGGTTATGTTATAAATCAGTGCTGCCACAAAGCCCTACCAGGCTGAGAGGAAAAAAGCCAACCCCAACATTAAAACCACAATAACAACAAAAAACCCAACAAAACAAACAATAGGCATTCACATGAAAACAGCCACAATAATGTTTCTATTTCCCTTCCGAAGCAGAGGGCTGTACCCTCTTTTACAAAAAAACATTAGGTTCACTCACTGAGAATTAGTGCCCACATTCACAAGCCTGTTTATTTCATACTTTTGAAGTGCTTAGCTGACATTTCCTGATAGTCTTCTGTTAACAAACTTTCATCCTTTTCCTCCCTGCTCTAATCTGGAGTGAGCTTTTTTACCTTGTGTGATGCCATTCCTGTACATTAGCAAAAGTGACAAAACCTGTCAGAGGGAGAGCAGGAACGGATGTAGCTCCAAGTGTGGCACCATACTCTTCCCTCCAGTTCATCATTCTTAAACAATAAATGTAAAGGATCTTCAGTTTTTCATCTCTCTACCCAGGAGAGCCTGGCACAAGATGCAACTTCACAGTCTGATGTTACTGCTGGAAAAAAAAATCACTTTGGAGCTGCAGGATCCAGACTCACATGCACTGCAAACGTACAGATAACTGTTCTGAATTAGTTTATGCTTCCTCTGACCAAGTCAATGCACTGCAAGTAGGATAAACCACTCTGGTGTTGCTGGATGCTGGAGAAAACCAGGCAGAAGTCCGTGTGAATGTGCACTGAGATATACAGGGAAAATAAAAGCAGACTATATAAAAACTACCAGCCAGCTTCAGTCCTTGGAAAAGCAGATGATTTGTACATGCAGTTAGATCCTTGAAAAAACTCCCTTTACTACTCCTGTAGTCATTTAAAACTGCTGGCGAGACACTTTGAAAGGAGAAATGGCTCCCCATCCTGAAATTAACACTGTTTTCCCAAGTACAGTATTTTCAAAATTCAAATGCTGCATTGTTTCAGTTTGCCCAAGCACCTGACAAGACAGCCACGGTATGGCCTCAAATGGGGTCCTGGGGTGCACTGGGAAGAGCATTTCCAGCAGGTCAGGGAGGGATCCTGCCCCTCTGCCCTGCCCTGGGAGGCACCTCTGGGGTGCTGTGTCCAGCTCTGGCTCCTCAGCACAGCAGGGCCAGGGAGCTCCTGGAGGGTGACAAAATAAGAGACTGAAGCGTCTCTGCTGTAGGGAAAGGCTGAGGGAGCTGGGGCTGTTCAGTCTGAAGAAGAGACACCTGAGAGAGGACCTCAGGTGTGTGTATAATGTGTATAAATAGCTAAAGAGGAGATGTGCAGAGGATGGATCCAGGCTCTGGAGCAGGACAAGAGGAATGGGCAGAAATTCCACCTGAACATGAGGCAGAACTTCCCTGTGCAGTGACCGAGCACTGGAACAGATTGTCCGGACAGGGTGTGAAGTCTCCCTCACTGGGGATATTCCAGAACCATCTGGACACAATCCCGTGCACTGTGCTCTGGGATGGCCCTGCTGGAGCAGGGAGGTGGCACCTGTGACCCACTGTGGTCCCTTCCAGCCTGACCCATTCCCAGAACACTCTGTACACATCTCTTTTGAAACTGGTACTTGTGCAGAAGGGTTTGTGGGGTGGGTGAGAATGGAGAAAGGCCCTGGCCTTGCCAGCTGTTAAAGATGTAGCCAGGTGTGAGAAGAGCACATTCCCTGGAGAGGACAGAGCTGGTGCCTGCTTCCCATCACCTTTAAATCTCCATGGTGTTCTTACAGTGAAGGCTGGCCAGTCACACCATGGTGGCAGATAAGGCTTTGGGGGGACTCCACTGCAGGCAACACTTTTCAGCAGAGCAAAAGACTGGGGCATCTTGCTTAAACACAAAAAGTCTGTGTGCTTCTTGCCCTGGCCACTGCCTGGAGTGGGGAAGTAACCTGAAGGTTTAAACCCTGCTAAATGATTTGTGCTGGCAGGCACAGCAGGGCTGGGCCCTGATACATCCTGATAAATGCCAGAATGATGTGATTTAGGAATCGCAGAATCATTTAGGGTGGAAAAGACCTCCAAGATGATTGAGTCCAATCCATGACTGAGGCCCACCTTGTCACCAGCCCAGAGCACTGAGCGCCACATCCAATCACTCCTTGAACGCCTCCAGGGATGGGGACTCCACCACCACCCTTGGCAGCCTGTTCCAATGTCTAATCACCCTTTCTGGGAAGAAATTCTTCCTAATGTCCAGCCTCAACTTCTGCTGGTGCAACTTGAGGCTACGTGCTCTCGTCCTGGAGCGCTGAACCTCAGTGAGGCTTGGATAAGGAGGCACAGGCACTTGGGTACGTGGCCAGGGCTTGGCTGAGGCAACACCACAGGGCCCACAGCCCACCTGATGTGGCTTTTGTCCAGAGAAAGGCAACAGATCTGGGGAAGGGTCTGGAGCAGAAGTGGCTGAGGGAGCTGGGGGTGTTTAGCCAGCAGAAAAAGGAGGCTCAAGGGTGATGTTATTGCTCCCTAAATCTCCCTGACAGGAGGGTGCAGCCAGGTGGGAATCGGGCTCTGTTCCCAGGAAACAAGGGACGGGGCGAGGAAAAATGACCTAAGCAGTGCCAGGGGAGGGTCAGGTCGGACATCAGGAAGAATTTCTTCACAGATGTGACTGAACATTGGAACGGGCTGCTCGGGGACGTGCTGGAATGCCCATCCCTGGATGTGCTTAAGGAAACACTGGACGTGGCACTGTGCCATGGTCAAGGTGGTGCTGGGTCATTGTCTGGTCTTGGGAATGAAAAACCAGACACGGTAGAAGGGTTAGGGGTTAATTACCTCAGTATTTTAACAGGAATCCCGTCTGATGCACCACTTCGCCGAGGTGGAAGGCATTGCAGTGCCCACCATGCATTCATGCACCCCCCACCATCGATCAGTATACATTTTATAGACTTAATACATTAGCATATCTACCAAAGTGGCCCAGTAAGGGGCTTGGATGATCTAATTTCTACTTTACAGAACACATTCTACTGCAGGAGCCATGGCTCCTCAACATAGGATATTTGCTCTCCTAACTCAACAAAACCTTGGAACTATGCTGAATTATCAGACTTAAAGAAGTACAAGTATGCATGTTAATACTTGTGGATACACAGAACTGTGTAAAAGGTATAAAAAGAAATGGCAAAAAATCCTTTTGGCATCAATTGCTTGGGCTGGATGATCCTGGAGGTCTTTTCCAACCTAACTGACCCTGTGCTTCTGTTTCTGCCAACCCTCCCGCCAGCCCGGGAGGAGACGGGAAAGCCGGCGGGAGCCACGCGGGTGCTCCGGCACCTTCAGCCCGGCTCCGGGGGCTCAGGAGCGGGACCCGCCCGGGAGGGGACCCGTGTGGCGGCACGGCGGGTGGTGAGGCAGGGACACGGAGGGGGACAAGGCCGGGGTGAGGCCGCGGGCGGCCCCGCCGCACTACACTTCCCGCCCTGCTCCGCGTCCGCCCGCGCCGGCTTCCGCTGGCGCGTGGTTTCCGGAGCGGATCGGAACCCGGAGCGCGGATCCGATCCGGGTCCGGCCATTCCCGGGGCAGGTAACGCCGGCTCCCCGCGCCGCTCCCGCCGCGCCCTCCCCGCCGCCCCCGCTCGGGACC